>CACRXK020004420.1:5796-31799 GCA_902702795.2 Paramuricea clavata | reverse complement strand
TTCCAGATTGAAGTATTCGAGGTCGGGTTTAAATACTGTATATAGCTATGACATGGCCCTACAGATTAGTCACCAAGTCTACCTCAGCATGCTGTGAGCTTTTTAACGAGCGAAAGAAAAACTGAGATCTGAAAACGATAGGGAAAAATGTTTAATAAGCGAAAAACCGTTAAGCTGCCCGTGTTTTCTCTAACGCGCAGTGCATTTTACTATATTATTCTAACAATGGAAAGACGATGCCTGATCCTTATTGAATATTAAAAGCAACGGATGGCTGACTGAGTAGGGACACGCACATTATGCTCGAAAGTGTTCCCATTATGCCATTCCATAATTCCTTTAACTTTATTCTATTATTACTAAAATGTTCCCCTATTATTCCCAAAATTACTCCACATCAAGTCGAACCAAGACCAGGAGAAAATAAGAACTTTATTAATATAATGGATTTGGAGCAGGAAATTTCGTCAAGATTTTCACTTTTATTTGAAATTTGCATAATAGTTAAAGAAACAAATAATGTATAACGTTATTAGTCCAAAAATTCTAGGTACAGTACACGACGTATTCAGAGACGGTACACACATGCACGCCCCGGCGCCAGCCTGTGGGCGGATGGCGCAAATACTAATTACGGAATTTACGTTGGCACGATGACGTCATACCGACACGTTTACTATTCCCGATTTTGTCTATTATTCTTGGTTACGAAAAAATCCCCAATTATTCTAAAAGAAATTCCAGCATAATGTGCGTGTCCCTATGGCTGACGATTAAGTATAAAATATAAAGTTTCAAACGCACGTAACTGTTGAACAAGTTTTCCCCAGTCCCCGGTGTATTCATATCGAGCGGCTGTTATATCCCGGGTCAATTCCCCGGTTATAAAAACATTTAGTTAATTCCACCGCCCTCTGGGGCATAGCATGTTGTTAAATAGCGTTAAATCCCCTCTAAATTTTGTTAGTCCCGGGGGTGGGGGGTCCATGGTTTCAAACGACTGAAGCATTACGCATTTTAGTATATAATTTCTTGTTTGGATGACGAACATTTTAGCCGCCAACATACTACCCAAACAAACAAACTTAGGCTTAAATTGAAGCAAAAGAATTCTCTACAATAGTCCCTTATTCTTGCGAAAATGCACTCATTCTGTCAAAACATTGCAGAGATTTATACGAACATGCCCGTGCCGAACAAATTCCGGCGGCCATCGTTTCCACTATGAATACAGAATATTCCATTTTCATCAAACAAGATAAAAAAAATAATAATTATAAAACGATTATTAAAAACAATTAGTTTATTTTTCATTTAAATCTTCGTCTGAAATTTGTTCAAATCGCTTCATAATGACTGCCGCCGAAAACATCGATCTCGAACCCCCCTCCTAAACATACGTCAGCAGGTGGGTTCGAGATTGAACACACGTCCTCGTAGCGAATACGAAAGCCGCTAATACGCCAGGTATGAGATAATAGTGTAAACAGGGTCGGAATTTTTCATCTCATGGATATATTCCTTTAATACCATTTTATTATTTGGTTTATTCAAACAAAATATTAACATATATTTACAATTCTTAATCCTTTAACAGCTCCACGTTTTCGGGATGTCCGTCCGTGTTTTATAGTATCTTGGTGAGCCTGGACTTGGCCAGCTAAAGAAATTCAAAGTAAGTTCATTTTGGAGGTTGAACCATTGTGTAGAGCACGGCAAATATGAAGAACACAAATTTTGTTTGCACAGCCTCGTACCCAGACTCTCTTCTTCTCTACGCTCCTAGCTGGAGGAAGAAACCTTGGTGAATGCTGGTCACGTGGCTCCCAGATTTTGGGAGCCACAAATACGTCCCCTGGGAGGGGTGGCACTTTTCAATGTATGTAATTTGAGACTAGTACTAGACACTAGTGGCTTATAGTCTATAGTAGCTATAAACTTTGCGCAGACTGATCAAAATACATACGCGATGTTCGAGTCTTCAAATTTTAAATGTCTTGAGTCCCCGCTTTGTTTACACTTTGCCCTGTTTACACTTTGTTTACAGTTTGTTTTCACTTTCTTGCGAATGATACATTGTATACTCTCACTCGGAAGCCAGGTGTTATAAAATAATATTGATGAAAAGTGTGGCACGATCTACGTTTACGCAAATAAAGTATACGAACCCTCCCCTCCCTAGCAATCGATATTCACGCGGCTCCCAAAATCTGGGAGCAACGTGACCAGCATTCAGTAGGGTCTCTTCTTGCAGCGAGGAGCGTAGAGAAGAGAGCCTGGGTACGAGGTTGGGAAAATTGATGTACAGGTACACAAATTTTGATTGCATTGCAATCCACGTTTACTGCGATGAAAAATATGTTGCTGTGACGTGACCAAATTTGCATTTTTTCGGACAACTTTCGCACTCCGCTATTCAAAGTGTATACACGTGCGCGATATAAACAAGCGAAAATATCGCAAAATAAGGACGATTTGAAAGTTTCTTTTTTGTATTTGTGGGTATAGTTTAACTCCTGTAAGTGTAATATGTAGCGAAGAGAAAAATTTCCCGTTGTGTGGGTACGAAAATATAGGGATATATTTCGCTCGACGGCCTCGATTATACTCATCCATGATTATACTATAAGCGATTCACAAATTATGGTAAAGAGATGTGCTTGGGGAATATGCAAAAGCGATTCGAGGTATCCAGCACGCTTAAAAAAGGACAATGTGACTTCAGTATCTTTCTACAGTTTCCCAAGTGAGAAGAAATCTAAGGAAAGAAGGCGAATTTGGATAAATGCATGTTGTCGAGGCGACAAGTTCGTCTGTCGGAAATGCAGCTATATATGCGGTTTTCATTTTATTGACGAAAATGGACCCACAGCGGATTATCCTGATCCGATACCAGCTATAGCTGATGGGAATAAAGTAAGTTATATTTTATAATCAATATATTTGCGCTTTTCTACTAATGACCTGGCATGGACCAGATGCTACACTCTCGCGATTACCGATTATGCAGTACATCCTCCAGCGAATACAAACAGGCTGCGATGTGCTTGCAGCCTCTATAATCTTCGAATGATTTATATGAGGCAAGTCCCTGTTTATCATACTCAGCCGAGCTGTATATTAAACAGTTAAAAATATACAAACCGAAGGGTGGCGAATCTAGTATAAAGTCGTTCACGACTGGATATGACAATGGCTGACGTATCACCATATCATGAATAATAAATGTTTCTCTTGCGTTCTTGAGATCCGAATTTCCATATTCATGATTTGGGTCAATCGGCAACATCATTTTCTCCACTGCTTGAGCAATTTGAAGTAAAGCAGGTTTCAAAAAGCCGTTTGCAGTAACGCCACGCATTTTCAAATACTCCTTTAGTTCGGCAACAGTCATGTCCGAAACACGCTTATTCTCCTTACCATTTTTCTCTTCGCTATATTACACTTACGTGGATTCGCAGGTACGGATATACTTGTGAGCTCATACCCTGAACTTGGAGCTGCTGATCAGTTTAACAATTACAAAAGCAATAATTTAGATTTTATTATTATTATTATAAAATTGAAAACACATTGCAGCCAGAAGCTGAATTGCGTGGATTACATATTATCACATGCACTACATATAAATATATTATTAATACAATATTATAAAACCCACCGACGATCAAAATTCGATTAAAATAAGCATAAAATCTATCCTACAAACTTCCTACACATAGCAGGGATGAAAGAGTTATAAAAGCGGTTCGTGCGTGTAACGTACATATTAAAATACCGATTCGTCCTGAAAGAATAATCAGTCTCGTTCTTCGGGGGCAGCAGATGATGAAGTTTATGCATTGGATCCTTGATGATACTCGTAAAGAGTTTGTCACACATGTCCTCTCTTCTTTGAAATAGAGTAGGCAGTCTATAATACTCAAGGGCCTCACAATATGTCATTTCGGGAGATAAAATTTTTAGCACACGTTTCTGGACAGTCTCAAGTTCGTCTGCCAAATACTTTGGGATGGAATGATGGAAGGCCTGCGCACAATACTCGAGCACAGGCCTGATCACTGTACAATAAAAGTTCAAAACATCTTTAACATTTACGCCTGCCCGTTTCAATAATACTATAAAATAGAGGCGTTTATTAGCTTTCTTTATACTCTCTCTGATGTTGTCTTTCCACTGAAAGTGTGCCTGTCATAACAAGACCCAATATTTTTGCACTCTCAACTATAGGCAATGCTTCTCCACCCACCAGTACAGGATCAAAAGGTTGTTTAATTTTTTTAAAATCGATTCTCAGTTCTTTACATTTCTCAGCGTTAAGAGATAGCCCATTTGCCTTCGACCAATCTTCCACAACATCAACTGCGACTTGAACACGGCTCTCTGTGTCCTTACTAACTACTTCAGCAACTGTTGTGTCATCAACAAACTTCCACCTCGATATATCACAAATATCAAGATCGTTTATCATTAAACAAAATAGCCAGGGCCCTAATTTTGTACCTTGAGGGATACCGGAAAGTACATCTCCCCACTCCGAATAACAGTCATTGGATAATTTCACTCTCTGCTTTCGATTCATCAAAAAATCGATTGTCCAGCGAGCAACCGCACGTGGAATAGCTAAATTGGAAATTTTATCAGCCAGTAAAGCATGATCGATAAGGTCGAATGCTTTTCTATAATCGAACAGGATGACTCTGACAGCAGAGCCAGTGCCATCAGTAGCTTGCGACCATTCATGGATCATAGATATAACAGCGAGAGTAGTTGAACTTCTTGGTATTACTCCATATTGACTTGGATCGATTATACTCATGATAGCTGGAGCAATGTATTTTTTAACAACACAGTCCTCAGCGATTTTCGAAATAGCGGCAGTAAGTGAAATTGGTCGTAACTGCTTACAAATATCGCTAACGGGCTTAGTTTTTATGAGGGGCACAATGTTGGCAAGCTTCCAAGATTTAGGTAGTTGTTGTTCGGCATAGCTGCTGTTTAGCACAGCGCATACTGGCTGTGCAAGGATTTCAGCATATTCCTTAAGAGCCCAATTGGGAATTTCGTCAGGACCTGACGCCTTTCCACGATTAATTGCTTTCAATAAATGAAAGACTTCCAATTCGTTTACTTGAAAAGAGGAATAATTATCAAAGGGGGGAAGGGTTGACAGTGGATTGAAGGAGTTCATGGGCTCCAAAAAGGCGTTATTAATTAAATTCGCAATGTCAGGACGTTGCATATTCTCGATATCGTCTAAATGAAGTTGACTACATAGGTCATCGGAGCCGGTTGTAGGTACCATACCAGCAATCTGCTTCACCTCCTTCCACCATCTCTTCGGTTTGGTCGATTTAAGATTCTTTACTTTTGAAGAGTAGAATTTCGCCCGGCATGTCTTTCGCTCGCGGTTAACCCGATTCCGGTAATACTTGAACTGAAAGGTATTTCCACTGCAGAAGGCAGCTTGACGCTTCCTTATAAGCTCTTTAAATTCTGCAGTAATCCATGGAGGATCGTGTACATGCAAAGCCGTTTTCTTTATTGGCATAATGGTGCTAATACCGAGACGTACTAACTCTTCGAAATACTGGAGTTTCATTTCGCATGTGTCAAAATGATTCAGAGAGGACCAATCGATAGATGTAAGGTATCTTCCAAGCTCATGCCTTTTACTAGATCGTAAATCTCTCCTAGAGATAATTCTTCTACTGCATGACTTGGGTTCTCTTTTGCAAGGATTGACAATCACAACATTATGATCTGAAAGACCAAATGGCGGAAATTTTTCGACAGAGTTCTTATCATAAAACGAATGTAAGTTTGTTATTATTAGATCCAAAGTCTGGTTGGCCCTTGTGGAAACGTTAACAATCTGTTTGCAACTGAACTGTGTTAATATCCGATTGCATTTTAACCGATTAAAGTCGCCTGCAAGAATAAACCCACAGCCAGGATAAGTGCTTTCAATAGTAATCAGTGATGTGGAGAGGAATTGGAGCATTTCATCATCATTAGCATTAGGTGGATGGTAAACGACACAAGTATCAAGCAGGAAAACCCGCGAGGAAGTCTACTTGGACGAAAATAGACCTACAGAACTTCGTAATCTGTATGGTGGAGATGATTTAGAGGCTTATAAAATATCGTGTTCCTGATGTACACCCCAACCCCTCCGTGGGAACCCACACTGCGGTTTTTATGAACAAAATTGTAACCTGGAATATCGAGGCAGGAATCTGAGATACGGTCGTTTAACCATGTTTCCGTTATACAGGCAAGGTCAGGACTCTTTTCTGTGACAAAACAACTCACTTCATCAATTTTGGGAGCTAATGACATCGTATTTGTCAATAATAGTTTCGGAACGTAGAAATAGTCATTAGCATTGGAAATAACAGTTTTATTAATGTTAATTTGAATAATATTGTTTAAATTACGTTGTCCGCGATGAATTGAAGTAGGGCGACCTGATAGGGAAAAATCATGTTCTAGTAATAATACTGGACTGAGTATTGACTATTGAACTATAAATAAACTGGAAGGCTAACTGCTATGATGAAGGCCTATGATTTGATGAAGCCAAAATAGTTTTTCTGAGTTATGAGCAGAAATACTTGATCCCAAACGTCGGGCTATATATCAAATTGAAGCTATTGAAAATTGCTATTCGGTGTGGAAATTTCAAGACTTCAGCGAAAAAAAAATATTTAAAAAATACAAAAACAACTGCAAAACGGCAAATTATCGGTAATTATGTTTGTAGTTTTTCAATATTTCCCTTTTAGCTAAAGTCCTGAAATTTCTACACCAAATAGCGTTTTTCAATAGCTTCAATTTGATATATAGCCCAACGTTCAGTGTTGAGTATTTCTGCTCATAACTCAGAAAAACTAAAATGCACTGGCTTCAATCCCCCCCCCCCCTGAGTTAGCCTTCCAGTTTATTTATAGTTCAATGGTATTGACAACTGTCTCTCTGTAGCTCAGTTGGTTAGAGCACTGCACCGGAATCGTAGGGCCGTAGGTTCGATTCCTGCCAGAGGGGCTATAGTTTCATTTTTCGCAACTGTCCCTGGTTAAGTCTAATAAATATATAAAAATTCCAATCGAAATTTATATCGAGTGAGATGCACAAAAACCTGATATTATTAGAAAGTACCCTAGGTGCTTCCCCCTACACTGGGACGCCGGAGCGATAAAAGGGCAGGAGGGGCAATGCGAGCATGAAGGGCAGTTGGTAGAAAATTCGTAGCCACGCCCTTTTGATGGGATTTCGATGATTTCCAAATGTTAACTTATTAAATCATTATCCCTATGTACAAGGAAAAAGAATGACATTTCGTCAAAAAAATTTTCTTTAAGATTGGTTTAGAAACAAACTTGAAGTAGGGTTAGGTTAGGTTAAGGATTAGGGTTGGGGTTAGAGTTGATGTTTGGAATAGGGTTAGTGTTAGTAAAACCGTTGCTTTGTTACGTTTTGTCACTCTGAGGCCAGCGAAATAACCTCTTCCATGTACAAAAAGATACTACGGAACGAAAGCAATTGGAAGTTAGGTTTATCAATATGACGAATCGTCTACCAGTTAGTTTATAGTTTATTCTTGTAATCTGTGTTTAACATATACAATCAAGCATAACTTAATACACGTAACATAACACTAAGCCAAGCATACTAGATTTCCAATAATCGTACACTCAACTTTTACACTAATAATATTTCTACTAAAAGGGCACCTTTGCCACCCTTGCCCCCGTTAGGAAAGGCAAGGGGGCGCTTGCGCCCCCCCCCCTCTCCGGCGTCCCTGCCTCTACAGCCGACATCCTAAACTTCTGAAGTGCGCTCATCTGAAGTGCGCTCGTGGCTCAAGTATATGTTCCAAGCGGTAAATCGTGAACGCCGATTTGTATACACCACAACGTACCTGTTTACAACTCACCTACGTTGTAGGTCGTACGTAGGTGAGGGGCCATTCCAAAGAAAATCCCCCCCCCTCCTATGGACGAGCTAAGTAAAATTTGAACCCCCAAGAAAAAATATCAAAGTGCCGACGCACATACACCCCCTTAGAAATTTGTAAATTTTTGTCTTAACTCTCAGAAAAAACGCTAAGATCAAAGGATGCAGATGGCCATAACCCTTCAGAAATGGCTTTTTTGAACCCCCTCAGAAATTCTCGTTCATAGGGGGAGGGGGGGGGGGAGTGTGGACATTAAGTGGAATGGCCCGAGTTCTGGGCTTGATTTACACAGTACAACTCAATCGGCCTTGACGCCATATCTTTCCCAGTTTGTTTTCCAAACTTATGTCACGTTCATATTTTTATTTAAGGGAAGAGTGAACTTTAATTCTTCAGAAAGGTTAGGAACGATTGTCATCCAACAGCGAAGAAAGAAGCATCTGATCAGTGTGGCTCAACATTATACATCTTTAGACCGTTTAATTTTTTTTCCCAATCAATCAAAACCTGGAATATTATTTAAAGGTCAGTGTTAGTAATGGATTATACTCTTATTGCATCCACACCGGGCAAGCTGAACAGTTTCCCCGACTACGGTGGGTATCGAACCCGCGACCTTTGGGATGCTAGTCCAAATCCAATGCTCTACCTTGTAGCTCAGTTGGTAGAACATTGGATTAGTATACCATTAATTAAGGTATTGTTAAAAGTTGAAACTTTTTTCCGACGGAAAATTTGTGTCGGCCAATCACAATTTACAAAATTTCTTTCTGCGGAAAATTTTCCTGAATGAAAATGGGCCTTAAAGGCCCATTTCCACACTGAAGAAAAATTTCCACGGACAGACAATTTTCCGAAAATATCATTGTTAAAAGTTGAAAAGTTTTCAACTTCAAAATTTTTTTCCGACGGAAAATTTGTGTCGGTCAATCCCATTTCACAAAATTTTCTTTCTGCGGAAAATTTTCCTGAATGGAAATGGACCTTACGTCGTCGTCAAAATATTTCGATTATCAAATTTTTCAAATTTAATATTAACTAAATACAATTATAACGTTGTTTATCCCATGTTACACCTATAGGTACCAAGTATGCCCAAGATGGTCCCCGCCACATCAAGCAGACACGGCATTATTCGCTCGCACTCTTCATTGTGATTTGGATCGTGTGTGCCTTGGCGGTGATCGTGACCCTAGCCTTGTTGTATTTCAACTTTAAAAATAGAGAAATAAGGTACGTCGTGGTCGATAAGGCAAAAACAACTCTGGGTTTCCTGTTTCTCGACCATACCTAGCTTTTGCTCAGCCTAGACCTAGACCTAGGCCTTCTATTTTTATTACTTTTTAATATTCAGTGCTTTTTCACATGAGAAGACTGGGAGGAGGCAATACCATGGCGATACAAACCTGCCAAAGATGCTAGCCCGAAATTGACCAACCTGCCAACCATGTAAAGGCCTAGGTCTAGGCTGACTTTTGCCCACTGAAATCGCCGACACTAATGGGCCATTCTATTTAATATAGGCACACACCCTCCCCATTGAGGGGTCCCTTCATAATCCCCTTAGGATATAAAAAATTTGGAACCCCCTTGGATGCAATTTGTGGAAGTTAGCCCAGAGGATATCTTACTAACCCCGTTAGGATATTGTTTTTCCCCTCTTCGATATCACTAATACACCTAATTTTTGCCATTTTTTAAAAAATCTCTCAAGCTGCCATCTAGGAAAATTTAAGATGAAGACCCCTCCTCCCCCATTGGATATCCAGACCCTTAATAGGGGAGGGGGTGCACATATTTAATGAATGGCCCAATCTTTTTATCTGAAGTTTGCAAAGAGTTTGAAGAAATTTTTCGTACCCAGTTTGTGGCGTTAGTTTTGTACTCACTATATAAAGTTGATATGATATTTAGCAGATGTTTGTACCATCTGTGCAGTATATCATGCATTCTCAAAAACAAACAAAACCCGACCTACGTTTTTGCAACAAGAAATAGGAAACCCAGAGTTTTTTGGCCTAATCATGAGGCCTAAGCAAACCGTATAGTTTACGTCGCTTGGATTAGTTGTGCGCCTTGTGCCAGTTTTATTTATTACGAGAAATTGTTGAGCAGTAATAGGCAATTCCAGCTTTTAGTTTATGCCTGCAGGGGATGATGGGAAGTAAGGTATCATATTGCTGATTATGCTGAAAAATTTCAATAAAAACTCCCGAAACAACCGAAATATTTCAATATTTACAAGTATAAGCTATCACTCCGTGTTTACACGGCCAGCATTTTTAGTTTTTCAGCATAATCAGCAATGTGATACCTTACTTCCCATCGTCTCCTGCACGCATAAACTAAAAGCTGGAATTGCCTATTCCGTCCTGTGCCAGTTTCTTTGTTGGCTTGTCGTGCTTTTGATCCTTGTGCACCAATATGTTTCCCTTGAATCTGACTCGTGGTACTTGTGTGAAAAGAGTCGGTCAACGCTCTACCGAAAGTCGTGGGTTTTCTCTGAGTGCCACGGTTTCCTCCCACAGGGAATGTTGACGGGGTGGGTTGGGATAAGCGCCACACTAACCCAACCATTGTTAGCTGCGCTCTGTAATCAGTTGATGAGAGTTGACTGGATATTACTGCGCGCGTAGCGAAAACTCTCATCAACTGTCATCAAAATTTGAACCAGCTCAAAGTTGGCGAGAGTTGACGTTCAAACACGAGCAATAGTTGTAATTATTATATGGCTTTTCAAAATTCTCTATTCTGATTGGTTGACAAGCGGTCCGTAAAAACCCATATCCGGACCGTAGTCCGTATTTTCCGTATCTGGACCGATGTTCCGGATGTCGTTTATCTGGCGGGAAATTTTTGCTTTGCAAACAGAAAAAAATTTTGCTTTTCTAATTTTCCAATTGTGTGTCATTAAAATTTACAGATAAAAATTTCAAACAACCAAATTGTTTTTTATTGAGCATGCATGTCTACCGTATATTGTCACACAGTGAAACTGACGATAGCCGATTTAATTAGCGCGAAAAGCATATGCTCACAGACTCAGTTCAGCCATATAATAAACCGATTATTGACCTCACTTGTTCGGTCTGTACTGTGAAATATCAGACTAAAAAACCTCGGTCTGATATTTCACAGTACAGACCTCACGCTCGGTCCATAAGCCGTTATTCTCATCAACTCTCGTTTCACCGAAGTTCAATCTAAAAGTTGTCTTTTTTACTCAGATACATCAAGATGTCTTCTCCTCATGTGAACAATATCATCATATTTGGTGGACTGCTGTGTTATATTAAAGTGTTTGTAGACACGTTAGACTCAAGATATGTTGGCCTGGAAACCTACGGTCGTTTCTGCAATGTAAGTTGATTGAAAAGTTCCGGCACAGACCTGCAAACTCAACGGTTTCTCTGGTGCAATCGTCCGAGCAAGCGGGAGAAAACAAAGAGTGTTGCACTAACACTTAATACCTCTTTTAGTTTTAAACTGTTCTCACTAGAGGTCCATTAAGGATCATTTCTTATTGATCCAGTGTTACTACAGGAGGAAACCTAAACTAAACTAACTTTATCTATACTGGATAGCTCTACCAGTTCTAAACTGTTATTCCTAGAGGTCCAGTAAGGATCATCTCTTATTGATCCAATGTTACTACAGGAGGAAACCTAAACTAAACTAACTTTATTTATACTGGATAGCTCTATCAGTTCTAAACTCTGCTTCCTAGAGGTTCAATAAGGATCATCTCTTATTGATCCAGTATTACTGCATGAGGAAACCTAAACTAAACTAGCTTTATTTATACTGGATAGCTCATTAGTTCTAAACTGTTCTTCCTAGATATCCAGTAAGGACCATCTCTTATTGATCCAATGTTACTACAGGAGCAAACCTAAACTAAATTTCTATTTACCTGTTCCATTTCTTTCTAGGCTCGGGTCTGGCTGATGTCGCTTGGTTTCACCACAGCATTTGGAGCTATGTTCAGTAAAACATGGAGAGTTCATAGAATATTTACCGCTTCCAAGAATTTCAGACGAGCGGTATGATTAGCATTCATATTATGATCTTGATGCTTGATCTTATAAGCTTTGATAGTTTCATTGATAAAATACTTTGTCGCTTACATTTGCTTCAAACTCGATTTCAAACGTTTAATATTGATACTTTTTTTTCTAGGTAATCAAAAATTTTCATCTGTATGGCTTACTGTTCGCCTTACTGGCAGTGGATTTTATATTATTAACTGTATGGATGATTGCAAGTCCTTATAGATCTGGAATACTTCAACTACCTACAGAGGTATGTATCAGGATTTATATTGGCCATCTCATTCGATTGAACTACCTCGTACCCAGGCTCTTTCGTCCCGCGAGGAGCGTAGAGATTTAGTATTTTTGCACAAGTGAATATAACAAATCCTACAAGTTGATTGGTCAAATTTGACGTATTAAGCTGTTCTATTCACCTACAGGTGAATACAACAAAACCGGAATTTGCAAAATGGCGGCTAGCCGTTTTGTGGAAGTTACTGTCCAATGCTCTACAAACTGGTAGTCTACCGACTTGACCTCATAGCTCAGTTGGTAGAGCATTGGACTGGCAAACCAAAGGTCGCAGGTTCAATCCCCACCGCGGTCAAACAAAATTTTCAGTTTGTTCGCTGTGGGCAAACTCAGAGAAACATCACAAACCTAGGGCGCTTTCCATTAAACACGGCCAGCCGGTCAGAACGGTCAAATTATTGAATGGACACAGAACGTTTGGGCTTCGGAGCTATCTGACCGGAACATTTAGATAAAATTAGAATGAGGTCCATTTTCCTTAGATATTTGAGAAATATAGACCAGATCTTCCCATTGATACAGATAAAAGAATTCGAGTCTGACCGGTCAGGCCATTACATGGAAAGCGCCCCTATATCCTTCACCTGAGTGCACAACAACAGAATCAATTCCTCTTTGTTGTTTTAAGGAAAACAAGGAAGAAGACGAAATTATTTATCCCTACATCTTCAATTGTACTTCACAACACGAGAACTACTTCCTCATAACCACCTTGGGATGCAAAGGTCTGTTATTGGTGTTCGGGATCTTCCTCGCATGGGAGACACGAAATATCGAAATCAAGGCTCTGAATGACTCCAAATATATCGGTATATCTGTTTATAATGTTGTGATATTATCTGTGGTTGGTGTTATATTGGCCACCTTGATGTCGGGCTCTGAGTATTATAATGTCTATCTCGCATTAATGTCGCTCGTGGTTATATTATGCACTGCTGCCACGCTGGGTATTGTGTTTGTACCGAAAGTAAGTAGAAATTTTTTTTTATATTTTGAGCTTTCTTGAAGCATTTGTTTATTAATACAACTAATCGATTTACTAATCGATTTACTAAATCGATTAGTTGTCTGATTTAATTGCATACTGATTGATTTAAAGACTGAGTGATTGACTAACCAATAGGTTGTCTGATTAATTGATTATGTCATTGATTGATTATCTGATCGATTGATTATCTGATCAATTGATCGATTGTATGACTGATTGATTGATTATCTTATTGATCATATATATGATTGATTGGTTATCTGACTAATTGATTAACTGATTGATCGATTATCTGACTGATTGATAACTGATTATTTTATTGATAATCTATCTGATTGATTATCTGGCTGATTAATTATCTGGCTGACTAATTATCTGGTAGAACGGCCATGATCGTACTCATTAAAATCTTCATTATCCATTCTCAGATAATTGGCCTACAACGCATAATCAACTCGACAACGAACGAGTCGCTAGAAACAACATACTCTGTAAAAAGTAGCGACGATAAACAACCTCCATGTTGCTGTTGCGAGGCATGTAAGTGCAAGTGTTCTGGGAGGGACCGAAAATCTTCCATCCATGTCAGCAATAAATTTTTAGCCGGAGCATCGAGTAACCGAAGGAAGACCAGAACGGCCAGTATTCCTAGTATAAGCGTGACGAAACCCAAAGTCAGTGTTCATATTAATGCGAGAGTTAGTTTATCCACTTATCCGATTTCTGAGAGTCCGTCACCAAGTCCTGACGAGTCTACTCGAGTTGGGTTTCTGACAAACAATGCATAATTGACGAAGGAAGCTTCTTCTTCTGGAGAATTCAGTTCTCACTCTGAAGTCATTTAACAGAAGGCAATGGACAACACAGTCACCACTTAACATCAGGGCGAGTGGTCATAAAAATTGTCAAAATATGTGGCGCTTTTCAAGCACTTTGGAAATGTTCATTCCTTTGTTCATGCCGATCTCATTGTGCAAATGTTCCTTGGCATCAGCCTTACTGTGCCCTAATGGTTAAACCTCAACCGCCATTGCACATCAACGTATTTCATCATTGTCTCAAATAGGAAACCTCTAAGACTATAGTCTTCTAATCTTTGTCTTCCAAAACAGATATCGCCTTTCAGTATTCAAGGGTCCACCAAGGCACAGATTAAGTATATACTTTTAATCTATGACCAAGGGTACCAGGGGATACGGCTCCACCGCTACTTAAGGGGACTCGTTGATTTTTTAAATCCGATACAAACGCCTGCGTCTGGCGGGCATGCAATGAACCCGCCAAAGAGTAAATTGGGATTAATGATAAATTTTATTGCATTTTAAACCGTTCTCGTGTAATTAATTGACATGCATTCATGTTCAACAATGTCTTTTATTAAACTAAAGAAATACTCTTGAACCATTTTCATACTTTGGTCTTCTAGAAAATATCTTCGCCTTTTCTGCAAAATTTCTACACTATGGAAGTGTGCCAAACATTGGAAATGAAATATGTAACCATTTTCCAGTGATAGACGTTTTCATAGGCTGGTTTACACCATCAAAGTCGCTGTGATCGCAGTAGGCACTCGGTGTTTAACAGTAAATCAATTCCCTCTAACAAATGTGGTTAAACGTAGATTTAAGCGAAGTTAACGGCAGATGTATCTAGCAGCGGGGAGCCCCTGACGTCACTTAGAACTGTTGCAATTCTCACGCATCTGTCACTTTGCTACAGCTTGGCTAGCCAGCTACAACTGCTCTTTCGCTCTGTTCCCCTTCGCCCCCACCCTGGTTAATGTTTGTTGATACTCGGGTTAATTTCTTTATTTTTGTTTTAGCTTTGTTTTTTGTTGTTTCGTTTGGGTTGTTTTTTGGAGTTTTTTTATAGGATACAATCTATAGACTACTATAGAATGCGTCCTTTTTCCACTGATCATCAGTGTGACAGGTGCCGGAGGTCTGCCTTGGCAGAATTGTCATGGCAAACTCCTATTGCTACTATAATTAGCCTTATTATTACGTTTTTTGCTGTTTTGCCATAGCTGTTTGCCATTGCTGTTTGCCAGTTTTGCCATTTGCCAGTTTGCCATAAATGTTTGCCAGTGTTTTGCTTAATGTTTGCCATTGCTGTCATTTGTCTGACAAGGCTAGATCGCCGACTACACCACGGCACCTACCTCCAAACTCAGATACTCTGCCGTTAATTCGTGCAAACCATTAAAAACGTAGAATTTACCTATGCAAAATTCCTACTGTAGTCATTGAAACTTTGATAGTGTAAATCGATTCTTATTGTTTAATTTAAGTAATTTTACATATATGACTGATATCCAAATTTCTCATAAAATAGTAAAAATACTCTTTTTAGACTTTAGTGTATATTTCTTCTGAATGAAGAATTCCATTTTAATCACTTTTATGATTCATTCTGCTTTGGTTCCCTGCTTATTTGGAACTATTTCGGTTTCCTTCTTATTTTTCCTTGTTAGTATGCGCTACAGATGCAGTATTTTTCGTATCACTTTTCTACAGATACAGGAAGTGATGGAACTACTTTTAAAATGTTCACCTTTTGCTTCAGAACGATTTTCAGGCATAATAATTAATGAACATTAATTCCATATTTTTCTTCTATCACAGTGAGACGTTCTCATAGTACTTTTCCACAGAAGCGGGCAGTCCCTCTATCTCATTTTGAGAAATGTGACGTCGTTGCTCGTTTGAAACTTGGCTGTTATCTGTAAATGTTAAAGTGGTGTTCGTATTAGAGAGGTGTCCTTATTAGAGAAGTGTCCCTATTAGAGAGGTTTTCCTATTAGAGAGGTGTCCTTATTTGAAAGCTGTCCTTATTAGAGAGGTGTTCGTATTAGAGAGATTTCCGTATTAGAGAGGTGTCCTTATCAGAGAGGTGTCCGTATTTGAGAGGTGTCCTCATTAGAGAGGTGTCCCTATTAGAGAGGTTTCCCTATTAGAGAGGTGTCCTTATTTGAAAGCTGTCCTTATTTGAAAGCTGTCCTTATTAGAGAGGTGTTCGTATTAGAGAGGTTTCCGTATTAGAGAGGTGTCCTTATCAGAGAGGTGTCCGTATTTGAGAGGTGTCCTCATTAGAGAGGTGCCCCTATTAGAGAGGTTTCCCTATTAGAGAGGTGTCCTTATTTGAAACCCGTCCTTATTAGAGAGCTGTCCTTATTAGAGAGGTGTTCGTATTAGAGAGGTTTCCGTATTAGAGAGGTGTCCTTATCAGAGAGGTGTCCGTATTTGAGAGGTGTCCTCATTAGAGAGGTGTCCCTATTAGAGAGGTTTCCCTATTAGAGAGGTGTCCTTATTTGAAAGCTGTCCTTATTTGAAAGCTGTCCTTATTAGAGAGGTGTTCGTATTAGAGAGGTTTCCGTATTAGAGAGGTGTCCTTATCAGAGAGGTGTCCGTATTTGAGAGGTGTCCTCATTAGAGAGGTGTCCCTATTAGAGAGGTTTCCCTATTAGAGAGGTGTCCTTATTTGAAAGCTGTCCTTATTTGAAAGCTGTCCTTATTAGAGAGGTGTTCGTATTAGAGAGGTTTCCGTATTAGAGAGGTGTCCTTATCAGAGAGGTGTCCGTATTTGAGAGGTGTCCTCATTAGAGAGGTGTCCCTATTAGAGAGGTTTCCCTATTAGAGAGGTGTCCTTATTTGAAAGCTGTCCTTATTTGAAAGCTGTCCTTATTAGAGAGGTGTTCGTATTAGAGAGGTTTCCGTATTAGAGAGGTGTCCTTATCAGAGAGGTGTCCGTATTTGAGAGGTGTCCTCATTAGAGAGGTGCCCCTATTAGAGAGGTTTCCCTATTAGAGAGGTGTCCTTATTTGAAACCCGTCCTTATTAGAGAGGTGTTCGTATTAGAGAGGTGTCCTTATTAGAGAGGTGTCCTTATTAGAGAGGTGTTCTTATTAGAGGTGTCGTATTAGAGAGGTGTCCTTATGTAATAGAGAGGTGTCCTTATTAGAGAGGTATCCGTATTAGAGAGGTTTCCGTATTAGAGAGGTTTCCGTATTAGAGAGGTGTCCTTATTAGAGAAATGTCCGTTTTAGAAAGGTTTCCGTATTAGAGAGATGTCCATATTAGAGAGGTTTCCGTATTAGAAAGGTGTCCTTATTTGAAAGGTCTCCGTATTAGAAAAGTGTCCTTATTAGAGAGGTGTCCACATTAAAGAGATGTCCTTAACAGAGAGGCGTCCTTATTTGAAAGGTGTCCTTATCAGAGAGGTGCCGTATTAGAGAGGTGTCTGTAATAGAATGGTGTACGTATTGGAGAAGTGTCCCTATTAGAGAGGTGTCGATATTAGAAAGGCGTTTGTATTAGAGAGGTGTCATATTAGAATATATCCCACTTACCTACAACTGTACTCCTAATTCCCAGCCATCCCTTCATAGCATGTCTGTACTGTTTATTCATGACAAGAAACACGACAATGTTGAGAGAGCAATTGAAGTACGCGATCATCTGCGTGTAGAAATACGCATCGGAACTGTGGTATCTGCCATTCGAAAACACAAACACTGCTCGGTAACTCTAGGGTGAGAAACGGAGACCAAATTGTTAAGGCCCATTTTCCATGGACGACAGAAAATTTTCCGAAAATATCATTGTTTAAAAGTTGAACTTCAAAATATTTTTCCGACGGAAAATTTTTTTCTGCGGAAAATGTTCCTGAGTGGAAATGCATTGAAGATTGTTGAAACAGAAAATTTTCATGCAATATATATACCGGGTGGCGCAAAAAAAAGTATAACTGTTTGATTACATATAGCTCAAAGACCATAAGCAGTAGAACCCAAAATCGAGTTTCATTGCATCCAGCGATGTCTAACTTAAATTTTGGTATATTCGACAGGCATTTTCGTCCAAGATCGACTGAGATATGAGTGTTTAAACTTTTGTTAGCAAATTTGAAACGGTCACAAATTAGCTAAAAACGGCCTATTAAACTGATTTTTAGCTAATTTGTGACCGTTTCAAAATTGTTAACAAAAGTTTAAACTCTTATATCTCAGTTAATATTGGACGAATATGCCTGTCAAATATACCAAAATTTAAGTTAGATATCGCTGGATGCAATTAAACTCGATTTATGGTTCTACTGCTTATTGTTTCTGAGTTACAAGTAATCAAACAGTTGTACTTTTTTTTGCGCCACCCGGTATATAACTTGATTTATAGACCACCAATGCTTTCATGATGGTCGGAAAATTATTTCCACAGCTTTGTTACATAGCTATTCAGTTATCGTTCAAATGCTTTCAAAAATTACTGGGGAGGGAAGCTCAACACTAGCCTTTGTAACCTGCGATCAGGCATTCTGGGGGACTAGCCTTGGTACTTACCAAATATGGAAAGGAACATATCCAATACACAACTGCAATGAGTAAAGTCATCCGAGCGAATTCGTCTCGTTTGCGTCCGATAACAATGACGTTCGCCCCTCGGGACTGCTCAGGCGACAATTGCATCGATGCCCGCCTTTCGGTGTTCACAACCTTACGTACAGTCATGTACAGATACGCCAAAACAAGCGTGTACAAAATGCCTTCGGCTATAATAAAATAGACCACTAAAAGATCAGTGGAATCCTCGGACACCAGGTCGATTGAACAGTACCAGCCTTTTGTGCGAACACGAAATCGCCCGAGCCCAAACAGGGGAAGGCTTAAATGTGCTGAACTCCATAGAAAAGCTAGGCTCATTATCACCTTGGTACGTTTAGGTGTGAGCCTTGTTCGGTAGTAGAACGGTTTACATATCGCCAGATAACGATAGAAGCATAAGATAAGCATTAATAACACTGACCATCCTAGGAATGTCGCTGAAATCACTCCCGTTACAGCGCATGTTGTGTACCCGCCAATCCAATGACAGTTCACGTAAGATGCAATCGAACTGGGCAGCAATGGCGCCACCACTAGAGTGTTGCTGACTGAAAACATTTTCACAACCAGATGGAATTTGTTCTCCTTCGGCGCGTGCAGTTTACCAAGCGCCATGGAGAATGCGCCATTTGATACGAAACTTACGATAGTCGCAAGTAAGAATGTGAACATCTCGACATAGTTTCTGTTGCACGCCTCGCTCGTTCCAGTCGAGTTCAAAGTTTCGGAAAAGTTTCTCATTTCCGCCATAGATCGTTCTTGATGCTATTCTTCTTCTTTGAAAGGCTTCGGAATAATTTAAACTGTCGTGTATCAGCGCAAATAACTTGGAATTCGTTAGAAGTTTCCTCTTTATAAAACTTTGAAGTAATTGAACGCTAATCAGGCCTTTGCTGTTAATCAGTTGTCCACATTTTGGGTCTTGTCTGGTCGTCGTTTGTATGCTACGGTGAGAGTTAGATCCCTTTTAATAATAAATTTTTGATTCTTTCCTATCAAAGTGAGTAATTGCTGGGAGTCTTTACAAGATTATCCGTCTTTGCCTCGGGCTGCGTTTTAAATTCTCCCACGTTATAGATATTTTCGGAAGTCTTTCATGAAATGATATTCGTTTTCCAAAATGAATGATTTCTTTTGGTTCTTTTTTGGCCTTTGTCTCTTTGAAAATCTTCCCACGTAAAATTGCGCGCTTTCTATCTTACTCGGTTTAGGTGCCACAGTTTAGGCTGAAACAGCTAAAGAAACATACCTATTTTTCTTTGAAAAACTTTACACTGAAATTTACGCAAACTTTAGCTTCTTTGCCTTATCAAATAATAATATTTTATTCTACCAACAAGGCTTCTTCCAAATTTTCATCAATCGAATATTGCTTCTTTGCTGTATCATATAATTAAAGTTTAATATATCAATATTGCTTCCATTGTTCCAAATTCCCCTAGCGTTTTTCGTTATAACTAGTTATCTTTTGGAAGACACAGTTACTCCACAGTAATTTCAAGCTTTCAAAGCTGAACAAATCATCAGATAGGGTTTTCTCGAATAGATCATTGAAATTTCACACTTTATAATAATAGCCTACTGATGCAACTTCGCTGTATCAATATTTGGTCGGTATACATTAATAATGACTGCCAAGTTTTCATATCATTTTTCGTACGTTGATCGTTATTTCACTTGGAGTTTTCCCTTACATTACACAAGAATAATAGCCCTCTATAAATTCAGGCTATCAAAATTGCGCAAAATTACGTGAACAAAAGTAATTCGAATACCAGTTTTTGAAGCGCTCATGTATGTATATTTCTCGCGCGTCTTACATATGGCGGGAATAAAGCCGAAGCGGCGGTTTTAGATGCTCGTATTTAATCAGCTTGCATTTTACTATTCAAAACTGCTACATCGCTGTTCAAAATTTGATTTAAAGTTTGTTGCGGGGGTATTATGAGGCGAAACATGTGTAAACAAGCCCTAATTAAATTGGAAAGATGAAAGGCCTTAATCAGCCCGTGTTGTTTGCAGAAGAAATATAAATCATGCAGCAAACACGGGGTCGACAAATATGTTGTAAATTAATTTCAGACTGCAGTGTCAGGTTGCAAAAAACACGGTAGTGACATCACATGTAATAATTAACGTGAATGAGAGTTGAGAAGCGAAAGTTTGCATCAGAGTTGATGAAAGTTGAGAAGCGAGAGTTTACATGAGAGTTGGTGCGAGTTGAGAAGCGAGAGTTTGCATGAGAGTTGATGAGAGTTGAGAAGCGAGAGTTTGCATGAGAGTTGAGGAAAGTTGAGAAGTGAGCGATTTGCATGCATGAGAGTTGATAAGAGTTGAGAAATGAGAGTTTGCATGAGAGTTGATAAGAGTTGAGAAGCGAGAGTTTACATGAGAGTTGATGAGAGTTGAGAAGCGGAAGTTTGCATGAGAGTTGATGAGAGTTGATGAGAGTTGAGAAGCGAGAGTTTGCATGAGAGTTGATGAGAGTTGAAAAGCGAGAGTTTGCATGAGAGTTGATGAGAGTTGAGAAGCGAGAGTTTGCATTAGAGTTGATGAGAATTGAGAAGTGAGAGTTTAAATGAGAGTTGATGAGAGTTGATGAGAAGCGAGAGTTTACATGAGAGTTGATGAGAGTTGAGAAGCGAGAGTTTGCATGAGAGTTGATGAGAGTTGAGAAGTGAGAGTTTGCCTGAAAGTCAACTCTCATGTCCCGGTCAAACGAGAACAAGAGTTGCATGAGAGTTGATGAGAGTTAACTGGATATTACCGGTACGTTAAACGAGCAAAAATTCTCATCAAAATTTGAACCAGCTATAAATCGATGAGAATTGATGATGCAACTCTCGCTCGCGTTTGACCGCCAATTCTCATCCACTCTCCGCAACTTTGAACTGATTCAAATTTTAATGAGAGTTGATGAGAGTTCTCGTTTCGCGCGCGGTAATATCCAGTCAACTGTCATGCAACTCCTGTTCTCGTTTGACCGGGCCATGAGAGTTAATTTAAAACTCTCAAGGCAAACTCTCGCTTCTCAACTCTCATGCAACTCTTGTTCTCGTTAATTTGACCGGACCATGAAAGTTGAGAAAATTCTCATGCAAACTCTCGCTTCTCAACTTTCATCAACTCTCATGCAACTCTTGTTCTCGTTTGACCAGGCCATGAGAGTTGAGAAAATTCTCATACAAACTCTCGCTTCTCAACTCTCATCAACTCTCATGCAAACTCTCGCTTCTCAACTCTCATGCAACTCTTGTTCTCGTTTGACCGGGCCATGAAAGTTGAGAAAACTCGCATGCAAACTCTCGCTTCTCAACTTTCATTAACTCTCATGCAACTCTTGGTCTCGTTTGACCGGGCCACGAGTCATGAGAGTTGAGAAAATTCTCACACAAACTCTCGCTTGTCAACTTTCATTCTCGATTGACCAAGGCTTATAAGACGGCATGATCCGTCCCTCATATAGCGAGAGTTTGCATGGGATTTTTCTCAACTCTTGTGTATAATTAGCGCGTGTAGCCGCAAAAGTTCTCATCAGGACGCTGTAAAACGCTGTGTTTTAGAACAGGTATTGTCATCAACTCTCATTTGCAAGCAAGGCCGGATTTTGGAAATAGTGGGGGAGGAAATAGTGGGGAGGTGGAAAAAAATTTAGGGTGGAAAGTTTGGGCTTAGAAAGAGCCAAAGTCAACGACGTGACGTATGCATATAGTGTACATTATGACAGTACAACTCATCCAATTTTGCCCTTCATTACAATGAATACACAGTTTCTTTCAAAACATTGCATTAAAAGCGTACTTGACACAGAGATGAACGGCTATCACTTTTAATTTTACAGAAAAAACTTTCTTACGAAGTGTAGGGCTAGTTCCTGGGGTAGAAGAGAACTGATCACGTGATCGGCTAGTTGTGTTGTTTGTGGCGTCAGATATAACCAAATCCCTATCTCTAAGCCTAATCCTTAATCTAACCCTAACTCTTATCCCAACACTAATCACTATAACTAACTGATGACGTAATCTGTGATGCAAATTCTTCTACCCGAGGAAGTACCCAAGTGTGGCTCCTAAGCAACCAAAAATGTGAACTTTTCACTTTGATCTATCATTGAAATTTTCTCAAGGGGAGGTGCATGATGTTCCAGGGGAGATGCAATAATTACCATGCAGGGGAGGTGCAAAACGATCTCAGGGGAGGTGCGCACCTCCCACACCTCCTTTGTGTGAACAGTTGCTGGTCAAATGCGGAGAGTTGCAACCTCTACAGAAAAAACAGTATTTCAGTGTAATCAAGATATATTACATTTTCTTCTCAGAATGACCAAAGTATTACACATAGCAAGGTAAGCGGAATTTTAAACATATTACCTTCAGCTGATATGCCTTCATACTCGTTCGCTTTTGTGCCGACGTCATCGTAATACTCTTGATTAACGTAATCATTAATTAAGTAGTTAATTCATTTGTTTAACCAATCCATTGAGGCATAAAATAAATCAAGTTAACATTCCCAATTTAACTAAGGGGTATTAATTTGGTTTGACAGTAAATCTACTTTATACTGTCTTTTAAAATTGCTGGTCGTTGATAATTTTTTTAAGGAAACTGTAATGTTCTCCCATAACACTGACGCAGAGTACTTGAAAGTAAATTTGCCAAAATTTGTTCTTATTTTTGGCCGATAAAAGTTGTATCTTGCTGCATGCCTTGTATTGTAACTATGAATATTTTTCACAGGCATTAAAAAGTTATGAAATAGTGAGGGAACGCTTGAAGGGTTGACAAACAATTTATGTGTTAATATAGCAGTTTTTAATTTGACAATATTTTCAAATTTTAATATTTCAAGTAATTGATAATAAGGTGAGGCAGATTGTTTATTGTTTACAAAGAAGATACCACGAACACTATTATTTTGTTTCACAGTTAGTTTTTTTTAATTTACTTGAGTAATCACTACCCCAACTCATGGATCCATAGCTTAAGTATCGATAAATGAGGGTATAATACAATTGTTTTAACATGTGAACATTTAAATAATTACGTAACTTAGTATACCTAAGTATTTAATGCACTTTTTTTGCTCAATATTTAATATTGTTATGTTTGAAGGAAGTAATTTTTGGGGGCAACAAATTAACATAACATTAGACTTTTGCATATTTAAGACCTATAGACAATTTATTAGCATTACAATATTTCAGAATGATTTTGAATTCCTGATTCATAACTGTTTCGATTTCTTTAAGGTTCTTACTAGCATAGAATATATTAGTATCATCAGCAAATAAGCGAAAAGAAATATTTGTTGATGAATTAGGTAAATCATTAATATATAAAAGAAATAATAGTGGCCCTAAAGTGGATCCCTGAGGAATTCCGCATACAACATTTACAGGCTCAGATTCTATATTTCCAATTATGGACCCGCAGTAATTGGCTAACGCTGTTGCAGTCCTCCTGCCAAATTTAGACGTCATTTGTTGTAATTGCTGTAGTGTTATGTAGTTTATATATAGTAACTTTGTATTTTTTGTTGGCGAAGCTAATACTGTAACCTATTTTGAAGATAGCTTTTAAACCAATCCAATACTACACCACGAACTCCATATTTGTTTAAACTGGGAATCCAAAAAACCCCGAATCTTTAAACTGGGAATCGAACAACCCCAAAATCTTTAAACTTGGAATCGGAAAACCCCCGAATCTTTAAACTGTGAATCGAAAACACCCCAAATCTATAAACTGGGAATCCAATAACCCCCGAATCTTTAAACTGGGAATCGGGTAACCCCCGAATCTTTAAATCCGGAATCCAAAAACCTCCGAATCTTTAAACTGGGAATCGAAAACCCCCCGAATCTTTAAATCCGGAATCCAAAAACCCCCGAATCTTTAAACTGTAATTCGAAACCCCCCCGAATCTTTAGAATCTGAAATCCAGAACCCCCGAATCTTTAAACTGAGAATTGAAAAAAACCCGAATCTTTAAAACCTGGAATCCAAGAACCGCCAAATCTTTAAACTGGGAATCGAAAAAATCCCGAATCTTAAAATCTGGAATCCAAAAACCTTCGAATCTTTAAACTGGGAATCAAAAATACCTCAAATCTTTAAAATCTGGAATCCAAAAACCTCCAAATCTTTAAACTGGGAATCGGATAACCCCCGAATCTTTAATCCGGAATCCAGAAAGCCCGGAATCTTTAAACTGTAAATCGAAAACCCCCCGAATCTTTAGAATCTGAAATCCAAAAACCCCCGAATCTTTAAACTGGGAATCGAAAACCGTCGAATCTTTAAATTGGGAATCAAATAACTCCCCCCCCCCTCCAAATCTTTAAAATCTGGAATCCAAAAACCCCGGAATCTTTAAAGAGGGAATCTAAAAACCCCCGAATCTTTAAACTTCGAATCGGAAAACCCCCGAATCTTTAAACTGGGAATCGAAAACACCCCGGAATCTTTAAAATCTGGAATCCAAAAACCCCCGAATCTTTAAACTGGGTATCGGATAACCCCCGAATCTTTAAATCCGGAATCCAAAAAACCCGGAATCTTTAAACTGTAAATCGAAAACCCCCCGAATCTTTATAATCTGAAATCAAAAAACCCCCGAATCTTTAAACTGGGAATCGAACAACCCCCGAATCTTTAAACTTGGAATCGGAAAACCCCCGAATCTTTAAACTGGGAATCGAAAAAAAACCAAATCGGATAACCCCCGAATCTTTAAATCCGGAATCCAAAACCCCCCGAATCTTTAAACTGTAAATCGAAAACCCCCCGAATCTTTAAACTGGGAATGGAATAACCCCCGAATCTTTAAAATCTGGAATCCAAAAACCCTGAATCTTTACACTGGGAATCCAAAAACCCCCGAATCTTTAAACTGGGAATCGAACAACCCCCGAATCTTTAAACTTGGAATCGGAAAATCCCCGAATCTTTAAACTGGGAATCGAAACCACCCCGAATCTTTAAACTGGGAATCCCAATAACCCCCGAATCTTTAAACTGGGAATCGGGTAACCCCCGAATCTTTAAATCCGGAATCCAAAAACCTCCGAATCTTTAAACTGGGAATCGAAAACCCCCCGAATCTTTATTTAAACTGGGAATTGAAAAACACCCGAATCTTTAAAATCTGGAATCCAAAAACCTCCGAATCTTTAAACTGGGAATTGAAACCCCCCCGAATCTTTATTTAAACTGGGAATTGAAAAAAACCCCGAATCTTTAAAATCTGGAATCCAAAACCCCCCGAATCTTTAAACTGGGAATCGAAAAAAGCCCGAATCTTTAAACTGGGAATCGGATAACCCCC
>CACRXK020004419.1:0-31800 GCA_902702795.2 Paramuricea clavata | reverse complement strand
CCCAATTATCACTGAGAGCAGGAAGTGTTTTAGTTCCTTTGATACCTTTCAAAGTTCACAGGAAATTAGATTTTAAAAACATCACTTGAATGTGTGGTTGATTTTGCTGTAATGTCCGCAACAGTACTTTGACTTTTTATTACAAGAATTGATTACGAGGGAATTTTGTTTTATTTTATGAAATCTTAAGAGGTCCCCTTAAGGTTTTCTATGACAAAGTTCCCAGATCTGAAACTGTTGCAAACAGGAAACACAGCATGTTTTGTATTAATTGTTTTCTGTGAATGTAATGTCCACAACGTGAAATTGCCCCTATGTCAAAATTATCAGCATGTATGTACCATTATTACATATATTTATACTGTTACTGTGGCAATGACCAACAAGTACAGGTAATGGGAATTGCCAAATAGTTGTCCATTTCATGATGTCAGAGTATGTTTCTCTGATGACTGGTTTTCTATAAATCCCTAGATCTATGGCAAAGGAAACAACTCAAATATTTTAGTGAAGTGAAAGTTAAAATCTAATTTCGCTTTGCAATATTGGTGTCTGGAATTTTGAAATGAGTCAACCCTGAACCAAGTGTTGTAGGTTTTCTCTGGGTACTACGGTTTACTCACACAGGAAGAAAAATCTGTTTGAAAAAGTTGTCCACTTTCATGACCATTTGACTGCATGCATTTAGTGTTGACCTACAGACAAGGGATTCAAAGCAATACATTTTGCCAGAAGTAATTATTTGCACATTCGGCTTTTTATTTTCTTATCTCAATCAATCTGTAGGCAAAAATCATTGCATACAACACAAATATAATGATGTGGACATCAACTGATACCTTGTTTTTTTTAAAGAAATACAATGGTTTACATAGGTTATGATATGGTTAGGTAAAAATAATACTATATACAAATTAGCATAATATATCTAACCCAGAATAAGAACATCTATACAAAGTGAGAGGTGCAACTTTAAGGTGGCTCCATACAGTTCCGTAGTATAAATACCTTATTGCGTAAAAATTTCAATTTATAAATTGTATTACTCCATCTATTAATTTTAAGCATTCCCAAGTATAAATTAAGTATTTGGTAGAAAAAATTTGCAACATTCTTGAACATAATATTGTTTCCATAGTAACAGTAGCCTCGCCAAATATGGTATTTTTTGCTATTTTAAGCAGGTTTTTATTCTTTATTTTCCGAATATTGCCGGTGACCCCCAATTTTTAACTGCTGCATAGCTTTCACTTATAATAAGGAATCTTATCCCTGAAAATAAAAAAATTCTGTAGATTAGAATAGCCAGAATAAAAAATTGCGGATTTAAAGTTTTCCAATCTACAGATTTTTTTAAAATTTTGATATTCTATTTGTTTTAAAAGAAGTTATCGTTGTGCAAAATTTCATCACATGTCACCGTGCAAAATTGTGAATTACTCCGTTTTATTGTGGTATCTCACTCGCTCGGCCGAAAGTTTTTCGAGCTCTGCAAGATCAATGAATTGACATGCGCGTACATGTTTTCGCAGGCGCATCTCCAGAAAAACACGCACAAAAAGGTTTTTAGTCTCGTCGAAATATCAAATATATGTTGTGTTTTCTTGCTTAGAAATGCAAATATCTTTAGTTTTGCATGCTAACTCGGGATAACGCCAAGAAAACAGGTGATTGTGTCGTTTGGTATAAGATATGTGTGACATGTATGAACTTTTTGGCTTCTCTACATAGTTTTATATTCGTTTACAGTCGTATAACTTGTGTGTTTTCATGCTGTTGTTGACAATTTAAAACAGTTTGAGCCGGCGTATGATGCTGTTTGACTGAATTCTTTTGCTGTTAGTGACACTTTGAATACATTTACCAGTTGTAAGTACAAAAAACTCTGGATATGAACATATAAAACGTCAAATATTGGAGTAAAAAACGTTTCGCCGGTCGGGCCGATCCCCGGTTTTCACAAGAGTTTGAACGTTAAACATTGCATTTTTTACCTTAAAATGTCTTCTAAAAAGACTAGCTATTCAATGTTCAGGGCTGAATCAGGACGAAGTTTGTTCTTTGAGAACAAATGAGAACAAAAAAGACTCGAAACATCAAAATAACCATGACTTGTGGTTCGAATTTTAGACTGAAAAAGTTGTATTTATTTTTGCATATATTTGTAATATTTTCGCGCGAAACTCAAGATTAGGTACCAGTCCCCCGATGATGAAAGTGTATGGAGCCACCTTAAATATATTTTCTCAAAATTTCCGCCCACGAAAACTGATTGACAAAGAATCCAAGTGTTTGAACTTCCTGTTGGTTTCTTGGAATGATGTATGCAAATATCATATTACATGTGTCATATATTATGTTGCGAAACAAAATGTCTCGAGTGTGAGAATATTGTAAGAAATTTCTTATATATCTAGCCTTAAATCAACTTTCCTTCGAAGATTCGTTAGCATGGATGATAAATCGAAAGAGCAAGAGAATAAGGAATTAGAGGACATCAAAATCGCTTTAGAAAATCGAGGTTATAATTACGAAATACCACTCGGTAAAGGCAGCTATGGTACTGTAGTTCGAGCCGAACACCCCGTTGATAATCAGAAATACGCCATAAAGCTTCTACCTATTGTGCACGGCGATGCAGCGAAATACCAGAAACGAGAATTGGACGTACTTACAAAGACCGATTTGTGGCAACAAAATATTGTCAAATATTACAGTTGCTGGCAAATGAACATCGGCAACGATCCGTATCTGTTTATTCAAATGGAGCTGTGTCGGGTCAACTTGGAAGCGTTTGTTTACAGCAACGAAATGGGTAATGCCAAAATTGTCCTCGCTCAGGGACCGCCAAGATTTTACCGACAAGTTTTCCCACAGATTTTGAACGGCTTAAATGCTATGCATTCCTTGGGGCTAGTACATCGCGATATTCATATCAGCAATATCCTCATTGCAAATCCAAAGCCAACAGAAATACGTCAGGTTAATATTAAGATCGCCGATTTTGGTCTTGCTAGAGAAATTGGTTCTGTAATCGACGGATCTCCGTCCCTCACGGAGGCTCCAAAGCTGCAAAGGCTATCATCGGGTATAGGGAATGAACTGTTCAGAGCGCCTGAACTGGCAACTGAACATTATGATTACAAAGTCGATTTATACAGCGCGGGAATTGTGCTGTATTTTCTCAGCCGTTATCTTGAAGATAAAAGGCAATGGAAATCCGAGATTTTGGCACTTAAAAATGGGGAACGTGGTCGAGAACATTTGTCTCATCGAGACGACGAGACCTTGTTCAGCCTGATTACATCACTATTAGATGAGGATCCCAAAAAGCGTCCGAGTGCCAAAGAGGCTTTGGATATCCCTTGGACGAACATTCAGTCCGGAAAACCTACTGAATCAATAGTCACCCATGGCAAACCTGAAGCGAAAATAGTTTATATAAAGAGAGACGGTGAGGTTGCCTTGAAACGATGCGTAGTGAACGACGATACCTTTTTTGATTTAAAAGCAGGAATAGAGAGTTGCACTGGCATCAACGCCGAGTGTCAAGATTTACATCAGGAGACAATTATTAATGGCAAAGACGAACTGATTGAAATAGCATCTGACCTAGATGTTCGATGCATGTTTCAGAGTGCCGAAAAAGCTGGAAAGGAAGTCGTTATTATTGTGTCGGAAAATACATTAGAAATGGACGTGAATTATGGCAGTAATCCCGTAGCATTATCTTAGCCCATTGAGTTGCAGCACTCTCCCCTTGACGAGTAAAATCGTCTGGCGTTAAGCCGGTTTTCCACTAGACGGAATTTTGCGCGCGGAGCGGAATCTTTCTTTGTCTTTTCTAATTAGTTCCACCCGAGAAATCACAAGACAAAGAAAAATTCCTCTCCGCGCGCAAAATTCCGCCTCGTGGAAAACCGGCTTTAGACTGAGAGTAAAGTAATAATGTAGGGCGCATTGCCACTAAAAGGGTTAAAGAAGTAGAAATATTATTTTAAATCCGACGTTGAGAACGGAATCAAATTTTATAGTGACTTAATAAAAACCCAGGACTGTTAGACTGAATTCCTTTTGAATTCAATAAGCCAATTTTGAAACTTGAATATTAATAGTGAATATTATTATTTAGAAATCGAATGGTCATACGGGGTCCGGCATAATTATCAACATTTTCACAAGCCTTCAGAGAGTTGTCTTTTTCAGCTCGATCTCTTAAATAGTTGGGAGGGTTTTGTAAATGGAAATTATCGAGTGCAAATTCTATATACATTTCCACTGGATAATCGCGAGGTCGCAGGTTCGATTCCTGCCAGGGACCTATAGTTGCATTTTTTGCAGCTGTTCCTGGTTAGGTCCAATAATTGTATATAGAATTGCCACTCGATAGTATCCATCTACAAGACCCTTCAACTATTATTCAATCGAGTGGGATGCCAACAAAATCTTGATATACGTACTCTTAAATATTGAATCTTGGGAATGATGTTGATAGGTCTGTAGTGTACCATTCATTGACCCCCTTGCTAGACTTGCCCAAGTCTCTCTCGAATGGGTTCTGATAGACTGTATCCAGTTTATTATGAGATCAGTTTTGAACTTGAAGTTCAAAACTGATCTCATAATAAACTGGATATACCCTATCAAAACCCATTCGAGAGAGACTTGGGCAAGTCTACCCCCTTCCTCGCGAGCGAGCGTAAGGTTTGCACGTTTGTGCAAATGTTGATAATTATGGATGGTCCCTGTAATGTTTACATTAGTTTTACCATAGACAATCCAAAAGACATTTCTTTGTGTCTTTTGGATTGTCTATGGTTTTACTACCAAGCAAATGGCTGATGTAATCTGACCTGTAACATGACGTCACAACGTCGGTGACGATGCATCTGGAGGACAAATTAGCAATGTATGCATAATATAACTTTTGTAAACAAAGCAAATTTTGTAAAACTTTATAATAATTTTGTATCAAAATGGTTAGTTTTTGCGCTGTATGTGGTTGTTGTACCCAAACAGATATTGTTAGGGAGCATCTGAAGGACACTTTAAGGATTTGTGACGTCAGTGCAAAGGGTCTATAGGCCCTAAGGTAGGTATACACCCTTCCGAAAAGTAAGGCACTTTGGCTATAAAGCCTCGTTTTCGTCTATGTGACATTAGATGAAGTCTAACATCTCAATCATGAAAACGAGGCTGTAAAGCCAAGGCGACGTACTTTCTGGAAGCGTGTATTGAACCTGCGGCCCTCTAATTCCGGTGCAGCGCTCTGACCTCTGAGCTACATACTCGAGGAACGGCCGTGTTGTATTACTTGTATATATAAACTGTCGGGTATACAAACTTCGGCTCGAGTTTGTATATGCGACACAACACGGACGGGAATGTTGTAAATGGCCTGTGAAACGTTTTGATGAGAACATTCGCATTCTTCAACATTTTAAAATAAATGATTGATATTTGGTGGAGAAATTGAACTTTATGTAAATAGCATGATTCTGTATCAGATATTCACGCTCATGATTTATTTTGTGTCTTCATGTATTATTAATGAGTTTCACAAATGTATGTCAATGTAAGGTATCGTATATATGGTTAAATATTCGAGATTTGGGTCATCTCGCTCGATATAATTGAATAAAGATGGCGCATTTAACCTCTGAGATCGTCCATTTGATTGCATTGCGTATTCATGACACCTAGGTGAAAAAATTAGCCATCGCTGTTGAGCCTGCACGGTATACCAGTTTCAACTCCCACAGGGAATGTGACAGGGTGGATTTGGATAATTTACAAAACTGACCCGTCCATCGTAGCTATTCTTCCTTGACCAGAAGCTAAGGGATTTGGTTTTATGATTGTTTTACTTTAATTGAATTGTTTTGTGTCTTTCAGGTAATCTACTATCTCAAACAAGGTAAGATTTTGCAGGGTTTACACTTTACAGTATGCTGAAATTTCCCTGGCTTGCGAGGTTGGGTTTACAGGCATATATATATAATTATCTCAAAATCATTAATAATTCATGAGTAAATTAGCCAACCATGTTGCTTTCCAGGTGATCTCGTGTTCGTATTTTAGCCATTCAGCGCTCAGAAAGGGTTGTCCGAATAGAAATCCATTTTGACGTATTCAGTCAATTATATCTTTCGTTATTCTTCATGAAACTAGTTGAAATTTTGTAATTATGTTTGGTTATGAGAACTATAGCTCTGACAAAAATATTGGTTCGAAATAAAGTATATTACAGGAGATATTCGTTGTTTTGATCATAAAATGGATTTCTGTTTGACAACTAGTGCCAGTACTTTTCCGCGTACCAAGATCATCTGGTTAGTTTGCTCACATGATACTGGATACCTGGTGAAGCATATTGATCCGAAGCATATGGATCAAAATTAATGCAGTCCTTGGACTGGATCAAAATTAGTTCACCTCACTTTAAGTAGTGAGTTTATCGTATGAGATGTCATTTCAAATCCTCCAATGGATTATAGGCTAAATTTTGGTCTAGACAAAAATTTCAACATAGCTTGAAAGAGCATCACAAAATTAGTAATATTCCAAAGTTTCGTTGCGAAATGTTGTAAAATGCGGATAATATAGCCTTGCGAAATTTGCAATTTTCAGTCATTTTGTATTACAAACGGGAAATTGATGCCCCAACACCCGATGGGGCTGTCAATTTCCCATGCGTAATACAAAATGACTGAAAAACGGCAAACTTCGCAAGGCTATATCATCCGCATTTTACAACATTTCGCCACGAAACTTCGGAATATTACTAATTTTGTGATGCTCTTTCAAGTTGTGATGAAATTTTTGTCTACACTTGTCTAGATTAAAATTTGGTCTATAATGCAAATGGTCCATTCGGACTGGACTAGATTTCAAGTCCTGTTTCAAGTCCTCGGTTTCGCCTCGGACTTGATCAGATTACGTGGGCTTGAAATCTAGTCCAGTCCTCATAGTCGGATTTGAAATATTACACATAGTATATTATAGTATATCAGAAATTGTTCCGAAAGAGCTACGTGGTCAGCTCGGTTCGACTGTTCGAGTATGTGATGGGTCTAGTTCCTTCGATATCAATGCAATCTAGTAATCATGGGTTTTTCTGTGTTGGTGTTATGTACTCAGGTGTATATGATGTTTGTAATGTTACTGGGCTAGTATTCCAAAGGTCGTAGGTTCGATTCCCACCGTGGGCAGGCATATTTCTCAAGCTTGCCCGGTGTGGATATACACTCAGAGTAACATTACAAACATCATATACACCTGAGTACATAACACCAACACAGAAAAAAATCATGCCTAGATACTGCTATTCAATTACTATATAAAATTATATTAAAGGTAAATCTGATTGATCAGTCATTTTACAGATTGCAAGCCAGGGTACCAATTCATTACAGAAAGTTCAGAGGGACCAGATCAAATTCCCTGACTGAATTTGATTCAGCTATTGAGTGGAGCCATTGACTCGAGTGGAACCATTCACTCCACTTGACTCGATTTGAGTGAATCTATTGACTCGAGTGGATTGATTGACTCAAGTGGAGTCATTCACTTCGAGTCAATGGCTCAACTCGTCTCGATCAGACATTGAAATGACTCGACCTTGGGGTGACTTGTTGCAGTACTGGTTGGTAGACAGTGTTATCGGTTCTTATGCCCTTAAACTCTTGCGACCTAGGTTCGATTCCTATATGCACTATACCGTTTGACTTCAGCATAATCACCGCTGCATGGCTTTCTTCGGGTACTGAAATTTCTTCCTGGATCAGTAAATGATGCATAGCCTTCCCTGGTGCTTTATAGAGAACAACAGTTTAGAACTGTTGAAGCTATCCAGTATATACCTATAGTTACTTGAATTTTTTGTTTTTCCTAGTGTATATGCTATCAGTCAGATCTAAATCTAATTCTAAAATGCGAACGTTATCCCTCGTGAAAAATGGAACCTAAGTGCTAATAGTAATCTGACTCGGGCGCTTCCTACTTATTTTAGATGATGTCTTGGAAGCTTACAACCTCATCAAAGATTTGGAGCCAACAGTACCTCCAGTAAGACAACTAGATTAACGCCTGTATTCTAAAAGCTCCCACAATCAGTCTCAATATAAGTACAACTGAACATTCGATGAGTCTCCACTCATCCTCACTGAGTATGAGACTACACTCACCCTCCAACCACTCAATGAAAGCACATACCCTTAACTTGGGGGCCTGAATAATGAGTAAAGCTTGAGTGAATGATTTACGTCCCTTGAGCCACTTATTTGTATAATGTTCCAACAAATAGAAGGAATGGACGAACATTATATTATACTTATTGTCAGAGCTATTTCGACAGGTACATGTGTTAATGCAGAATGGTTTTCGTAGTCTACTGTACATGATCAGGTGGTATTGATCTGCATTTAAAGAACGTGCATTCCCCATCCTTGCAGATATACAACCTTTCTTGACACTTCGGTGCTGTACATGCATGCACGTACATGCAACAGGTACATCCAATTAGGATGTGGAAACTTGTGCAGCTAGCAGAAAGTCTTGTTATCAAATAAATATCCAAGGCAATTGCATGCTTACTCAAGAATAATACATTAGATTTCGTCCATGATATTTGCTGCGAAAAACTAACTCTGTGACTTCCCTCGTGTTGTGGGTACAGTTGACTGTACAGATAAGTAAATGCTATGATTCTAAAACATGTGAAACCATGGCAACACTTATAAGAAAAGACAAGTGCTACTTAGACAAGACGCACTCGAGTGAGTTCTATGAATACAAATGACAACATTTTTTAGTGACTGTCTTTGCATGTTTTTCTTGTCTTCTATAGTTTATAATTGCCGTAATCAACCAATCACAAAGTCTGTAGCTATAGGTGCGAGATGCCCCTTTCTACATTATAATTACGAATTACTTGTTATATCTAATTACTGACGCAATTTGCGATCCGCTTTGCAGGAATATATTTTAAAAGGTGTGGTTAACGCTGCTCTTGGCCAAGAACAAGGCTCGGTGAGTTTATTTGTTTATTTATTTAAAAAATTTGCCCTAAGGCGGTTGTAACTATAAGAGGACACGAGGTCCCATACTATATAGTACATCTGATTGACAATACAATCTCAAACTCATTTTGCCAACATATTGCTTTATTTTGCTCACATGATAATACTGGATACCTGGTCTATTCAGTCCTTGGACTGGATGAAAATTAATTAAGTAGTGATTTATTCGCATGAGATGTCAGTTCAAATCCTCCACTTCGGACTGCACTAGATTTCAAGTCTTCGCATTTTGATCCAGTCTTCGGCTTCGCCTTGGGCGTGATCAAATTGCGCGGACTTGAAATCTAATCCAGTCCTCATAGTCAGATTTGAAATATTACATCAAATACCATATATAAAGTATTCAGTGTATCAGAAACTTGAGATCACGTGTGGCGTATTTTGTATGCTGATTGGTTTATTTATCAGTTCTCGTATAGTTCCAACCTTAGGACAATTTGTGATGTCATGCAAGAATGCTTTACTATCGAGCCACTTCGCGCGGGGGTGGTGATGGGCTGTTTTTAGTTATATGTTCAATTGTCACAAGCCATTCATTTAATCATTTTACGAAACATTTTTTACAGAGAGAGCACTTGAAGATCGCCCAACAATATTTTCAACTGGTTGGAGGGTCGGCCAGTGAATGTGGTAAGTGAAAAGGATGGATGTACTCGAGGATGTGGGGGAAGACCCACCTGACTTCCCAGGGGGTATATCAATTGTTGTAAAGATAAAATAGTAACATGTAAATTTTCGCTATAGAAAGGTTCATTTTAATCTTGACTGGAGAGTTTAAAATCACGTATAAATTTTATCAGGGTCTATTTATGCTTCATAGCGTTTGCCAGTTCCACTTACAATTGTTGCAGATAAAAAATTTCATACAGTGAATAGCTTAATTTTTAGCCTGCCAATGCTTTCGTGATTGAAAAATTATCATTCTAAGGCTTTTAGACATCTTTAAGGGGTGGGGGCGGTTGCCCCTCTTGCATGGGCCTTCTTTAATAGTGTTCGCCACTGTTCAGGACACTTCAAAACATTCAATTAGCCTTTCTAACGATGACGAATATCCGCCATTTTTGGGTGGCATCTAATTCTCGTTAAAACAATGTGAAAGGCAATTTTTCAAAATAAACTAACCATTTACAAAGCAAATTTACCAATCATTCGTCCAAAAAATTATAAAAAATCGACTGTTATGTGGACTTATCTCGCAGACTTCGGCTGAAAAGCCACCCAAAAATGGCGGCGTGAGCTTTGCTAATTGTCTTGGATCACCACAGTTCATTATTTTATCACGGCGTCGCTATTATTAAGGCGATCGTTTAGCATTCCTGTCTTGTTGTTTACAGACACGATTCCTGGTCGACAATGTATGGCCTCCTGTTTCTTCCTTTTGAAACAGTTTGAAGATGTCATGATCTATCTTAATTCTGTCAAGGTATGACAAACCCTTTGGGGATCACTGCGGCATACTTTGCATATCATCTCGAATCATAGGCGTACGGGAGCGAAAAAATTAGGGGGGGGGCAGAACGAAATTTACCCGACTTTTGCATTTTGCATTAAACCGTCGTAAAAGTACTTGAAAAGCTTGATAAACTGTACGGATATGGACATCACAATTAATAAAAGGAAACTTTAATAGATGAATCCAACTATAGACAAAAATTTTGATCTACGCAAGAAGAACAAAATCCATCACCACAGCTAGAAAGAGCATCTTAAAATTAGTTTCGGCCTAAATGCGGTCGGTGCATTTTCCCGCACGTAATACAAATTAATACAATTGATACTATATTTTTCGCATTTTACAACATTTCACAACCAAACTCTGCAATTTTACAAATTTTAACATACTCTTTCTAGCTGTGGTGATGGATTTTGTTCTTCTTTCCTAGATCAAAATTGAGCCTGTAGCTGGAATCGTCCATTTATAAATACTAATGTTTAATTTGGGTTATACCTATTAGGCAATCCCAGCTTTTAATTTATGCGCGCAGGGGGGTGATGGGAAGTAAGATATTATACTGCTGATCATGCTGAAAAATTTCGATAAAAACTGCCGAAACAACCGAAATATTTCAATTTTTACAAGTATAAGTTATAACTCCGTGTTTACAGGGCCACCATTTTTATTTTTCAGCATAATCAGCAATATGATACCTTACTTCCAATCACCTCCTGCGCGCATAAACTAAAAGCTGGAATTGCCTATCAACAAACAAGTTTGAAAAAATTACTATTCATTGGATAGCGCTGTTCGACCTTCGTACAACCAGCTTCTGACCTGACTATCAAATGAACTATCAAAAGTATGTTATAAATTTGTTAATCATATTATTTTCTTTCAGAGTTACTTCTATAACGATGATGCGTTCAACTTCAACTACGCTCAAGCCAAAGCAGCTGCAGGAAATTATAAAGAAGCGGAAGAAGTATGTGTGAAGCCCAGTACATGCAAGTTGATTTTCTTTAAGAATTTCAAACCGTATTCTTGATGAAATTAGTTAAACGTAACCAACCACCAAGCATTTTTGTTGAATAATCGGCCATATTGAATCGTCATTGTTACCATAGCAACAGTTATGATGTGATTCTTTGTGACCAATTTCCAGCTTTTATGATGTTGCTCAACATAAGTTTTACAAATTTTGTTCTCTTCCAAATAACATTTCTTTAAAAAATTTGATCTAATTCATAACTTTCCATATTTCAAAAAATTGTAGGAACCACTGTAAATAACTTCTTTAGTCGAGCAAACGGAAATTATGAAATAAAAATTTGTAAAACGAAAATTGCTGACACGAGATTCCCAGATTCCACCATTCAATAGACAATTCCCATTATAGACTAATTTTTAAACTAGGCAAGGAGATGCAAATAAATCACCACAGCTATAGAAAGAGCATAATAAAATTAGTAAAATTGCAAAGTTTGGTTGCGAAATGTTGTAAAATGCGAAGGATATAGCTTTGTTGTAAAATGCGAAGGATATAAGTTTGCAAATTTTGTAAACTTTTGTATTGCGTGCGGAAATTGCTGCCATTTTCGGCCCAAATGTGGTAGCAATTTCCGCACGCAAGACAAAAGTACACAAAATTATAGTATGCTCTTTCCGGAAATTTACTTTTTTTATTGTTTTATATTCTTTTTAGGTTTTTCTCCTCATTCAATCCGATAAACTGAAGAATGACTACACATACTTAAGTTGGCTGGCCAGATGTTGTAAGTCATGTCGTATGTAATTTCTGTTACTATCAGAGCTTGAAATAACAGCCGATCAATGATCGCCGGCAAGAAATTGCTTATGATCGGCGGAAAAGCAGGGTTTCCGGTTTCCAACCTGAAAAAAGCAGGGAAAGTCATGACTGCCTATCACGATGATCGGGAACTTTGGGAACGTTATTTCAAGCCCAGGTTACTATAATCAGACCCATTATATCAGACCACACGGTGCATGTCTTCAGTGTATTTTCTTCTCCCGTAGATATCATGAACAGAAAAGCCAGATTGGCTTGGGAACTGTATTTAAAGATGGAAACATCAGCGGAGTCTTTTAGTTTACTTCAACTGATCGCCAACGACTGTTACAAGGTAAAAATATCTTCCTTAATTATTTGTCGCTGTGACGTAGCCCTCGATTATATATAGTTAGGGCCTATTGTCTGAGATTTGTAGTTTTTCTCCCTCGCCTGTTGTCCTAGAAGGAAATAATTACCCAAGACCTTACAATTAGGCTAATTTTTTTAACGAGTATATAGAGGATATTACACGGCGGTGTGAAGATATGACTTTTATCTTCGAGTGGTGAAAACACTATTTTTTGAACGAGCGCAGCGAGTAAAATATGGTTTGTAACACGAGAAGATAAAAGTCATATCTTCAAGCCACCGTGTAATGTTCTGTTTATTATATAGTCCCAAGCAAAAAATGTGAAATTTCACACTCAAAAGCAAATTGGAAAAAGTCACGTGATCGATATCTTCACTAGTGAAATATATGGAAAATACCTCACTCCAATTTTTCAGTATCTCACTCTACTATGTAATAAATACAGCTAATTAGTCGGTGGGGCCACTTGTGGTCTTTTTGGTAAAAATTACGTAATTCTTACGAAATCAAAATCAAAATGGCGACCATGGAATTGCGTGCAAAAGTTCGCTATTGTAGCATTGACTTGTAATCATTACGAATTCACTAAAAGTTATCACGACATTCCACTGTTATGTTATCGAGGAGGGAAGTGGATAATTTGTACATAATTTTATGTATTTTGGTCTTTTGGATTTACATAAATTAAACTTAAAGGCCCTGTCACACTATTGCGTATGAGAGATACGTATGAGAAGCGTATGAAAATTAATGAAATAATTTCCATACGCACAAAAATCCTTTGAAATGCCAGCGAATGAGTACCGTACATCTGGCGTACCTCTAGCGTATTCAGCGTGTGCCTAGAGTATGCTTATCGTATAAAGCATACGTCCGATACGCACAAAAGTTTTGAACATGCTTAAAAAAAATTGTCTGCCTCGCCGTATGCCACCGTATACGACCGTGCTTGAAACGTATACAACCTATGCCTAACGTACCCCTAGCGTATGTCAGCGTATACCGGCGTATGACTCGGTATGAGTGATATTTTTCATACGCTGGCATACGCTAGTACGATACGCAATAGTGTTATAGGCCCTTAAAGTCCTTAGAGTCAGACATCGCCTGCTTCTTGATTTAATATGGCGGATCACTGCTTGATTTAATATAGCAGAACAACTAGAACAGCTATCGTGGTCAAATAAATTTTATCGTATCCAGAAAGGGCTAACTTAAATTTTGATATGATAAAACAAGATTTTTATGCAGTATTAAAAAACTCATTAATAATTCAGGAGGAAAACACAGAGAAAAATCATAAGCGTGTCGTATCTTTATATATGTGATAAAAAATCATATTAATTTTCTCGGTTTAGGAAACTTTAGGTTTGATTTTCTCGGCTGCGCCTCGCGTTTTATGTCTGATAAAACACTCCTACGCGTGCTATAAATAGTACTTAACAACAAGCATTTTTGACAATGCCAAAAATTTGCATAAAATGGCCTATTGGCTATTAATTTCAGACTTCAGTAAAGACTACATGTAGTTGCATTCGCTATTTCATTGAAGCGAACTTAAATTTCAAATAATTCCCCATTGGGAATTAAAGCCCAAACAAATGACACGACAACGTCGTAAGGCCTTCGCATTAACAGACTATCGAAAATGCTTTGGTGACATGCACCGTTTTCCCTGTCAGACAATGTACATGCAGTACTTTTCTCTTTAGACAAGCTTTTTCAGTTGATCAAATATTGATATTTGAAACAAATGTGCAGTACTTGTGGGGTTTTTTTACCACACGTAAATCGATAACAAGCTTATCCATCAAGATATACAATTTAATAGGCCACTTTATGCAATTTTTAGCATTGTCAAAAATGCTTGTTTGCTTTAAAACATTGTCATGGATATCTCAGTTATTACTGCAGAAAAATGTTGTTGTAATATATCAAAATTTAAGTTTTGTATAGTTTTTTGGGGGACATCCGAACTTGTGTAAAATATAGGTATTGGATAATCCTTTCCTTTAGTCTTTACACTCTGAATATATTCTGTATGTCTGATGATGACTTTGAAATAGAGTCGAACATTCACAGTTTCAAACATTCGTGTCGTATTAAGATGGCATTATTATTAGGAATGTCTTTCTTGTTATATTATATGTATTCATTTAATTTATAAACTTTACAACCAACAAAACGATTGAAGATACAGACAACAGGACTGAGGAGTCCCAAATTAAGTCCTACCTACACATTACTTTGACATTGTAAAACAGTAGAATAGAGACAGGGTTACAAACTTTAATAAAGCTACAATACAAAGTTACCATCCTTAAACTTTCCAAAGTTAGTATATATAAACTAGACACGGACCGCCATGCATATATTGCAGTCCTAATTCTAAGTCAACTAATCAAAGTTTGATTAAAGTTGTAACCTCTTTCATCGAAGCGATTGTCAACCAACAAAGCACTTGTTATTGCTTCATTGCCGGTTGCGGTACCATTCCTATCGGTGGACCACTGGCCCCTGGTGGATACACTGTGCCTTGAGGTTGATACGGTGCGGGTTGATACGGTGGGGGTTGGTTTGGATATGGTTGAGGGCTTTGGAAATACATGGGCTGTCCTTGTTGTACAGGGTATTGCTGTTGTTGTTGTTGTTGGGTTGCAACGACTGTAGTCCCTGTTGTTGCGGGTTGTGTTACTATAACACCACCACGAGCAGGACGTCTCCAGGATGCCGCCGCACCAGCGGCACAGAAACAGCAAAACACGAAAACGGCAATAGGTATGACAACAACGACGATAACACTGATGACAATCACCGCGATAATCCAACCAGCTAGCAAGTCGCAATTGTCTGATTTACATTCTCCATCAGAATCGCAACATTCCCCAGTAGCACAGTCGTTCTCAAAGGTACACGATTTTCCAATACAACTTATGGCACATTTGTCGTCGGAATCGCAACAAGATTCGCCCGGAGCACAGTCGCTGTGAAGGATACAAGACTCATCAATGCAATTATATCGGCACACGTTCGTGTCAGGATATTTTCTGTCGCAGCAATACTTTGAATATGGACAGTCCGAGTCACTACTACACTCACCAAAAGCTTCTACTTGGCGAAGCGCTGTGAAAACAGCAAGCAATAAAACAGAAAAAGCTGTTGCCTTCCTAATACACGCCATTGTTATATTGAAGAGTCTAAATCAACAACCAAGATTGCTTGCGTCATCGTACTGCCATGTTTGGACTCTGATTCGTCGTCATATATCATGTGGTCATCAAATATAGTATGCAAATAGTGTACACGCCTAGGAGTCGTTTTATCATATTAAAATGCGAGTGCGGCAACACGAGCATTTTCGATATGATAAAAGTCATAAAACACGCACTTACAAGTGTTTTGAATAGCTTCAAACACGACTACAATAGATGCCGTCGACGGGCCTTCGCTCGAAACGTCGAAATTCTCCTTATATTGTGTTCAAATTATTGATACTACCTACACTAACATATTCAAAAATATTTTTAATATCCTGTCAGCTATAGAAAATAATATCCCGTGGTTTGTGGTTTTCGTCAAGTTCGTTTACTGATTGGTCAGCATAAAATAATTAACTAATCTAGCCATAATCTCGTCAGTAATGTACCGGGGTTTTTTAAGGTTTATTGTAGATGACATTTCTTGATATTTCCCCCATTCCCTGGCATCACCGTGATCAGCCACTATATACATACAAGAACTTGTGATTAATGCTCGCCAAGTGGACTCTGTATAGCTTACTAGGTCTGAAAATTGTATATAATGTTCCGCTATACTTTAAAAAAGGTTTATTTAAAAAAGGTGATTACACTTTGTGAGTTCTATATTATCATATAGTGTTGATTTATTAGTAAAAATTTGTGTGTATAACATAGGTATATATTATAAATGAAAATAACGCAGCGAATGCGCGCCGAGCAGTATATATAAACGCGGCTGAAATACGATATTAAAATCTTGACTGATGTGCCGTATGATTTAATTATGTTTTTGGATTTAAATCAGTTTTTTATTTTTTATTTCCCCCCCTATGTACAGCTTTGTTAATATTTACAAATATTTTCTAATATTTAATAATATTGGGCTAGGGACCTACTAGAAACCCTAACAGGCTTTTAATTTAGGCCCCTAGTTATATAGTTCATTGTTATCTATTAATTAATATATTTACAGTAAAATCAGAAAAACAATTATCTTATACATTTCCATCTATACTGTCCTAAATCTAGACTTGGATCCAAGTCTATCCTAAATCTTGATAAATACCGCCGACTTGTCGTAACTTTGGGGCATGGAATTACATGATATATAGAAGTACTGTATGTTTCAAGTGAAGGCCCGTCGACGGCATCTATTGTAGTCGTGTTTGAAGCTATTCAAAACACTTGTAGTCGTGTTTTATGACTTTTGTCGTATCTAAAATGCTCGTGTTGCGCACTCGCATTTTATGCAACCTAATGTGTTGATAGTAGGTACTAAACCAGGTTCACACTATTAAGCGCCGTCTATACACGAGCAAATTTCGTATGACATTTTTCACTGACATATACATTTGCTCCTGTTCATGATACAACGAGCAAACGTAGCTCAGTTGGCAGAGCATTGGGCTAGTATTCCAAAGGTCGTATAGGTTCGATTCCCACCGTGGCCAGGCATATTTTTCAAGCTCGCCCGGTGTGGATATATACTCAGAATAACATCACAAACATCATATTCACCTGAGTACACAGCACCAACACAGAAAAAATCGTATTACTAGATTACATTGGTATCGAAGGAACTAGATTCTGTTCCGAAATATCACTTACTCGAACCGACCTGACCGCGTTGCTCAGTTGGCAGAGCATTGGGCTAGTATTCCAAAGGTCGTATAGGTTCGATTCCCACCGTGGTCAGGCATATTTTTCAAGCTCGCCCGGTGTGGATATACACTCAGAGTAACATCACAAACATCATATTGACCTGTGTACACAACACCAATCACACAAAAATCGACGATTAATTTTTGGTGTTTACCCTAAAAATTGCCGTTTTAACAGCGATAACACGCACAAAGCAAGTCCGGAGTGCTATGTCTTATGTATGCCATGCATTGGAGGTCGCCAAAACAAATTCCATTTTTTTCGGTACTTGTCGGGCAAAATCCGGAAAAGTCGGGCAAATTTCTTGCCGCCCCCCTAAATTTTTCATTCCGGTACGCCCATGGTCATGACAATAACTTTTCAATTCAATTGATGTTCAGTGCTACGTCACAGCCGAAAACTTTACCCGGTAAGCGGGATAACGTTTCTCCATAATATATGAACAAAACAAAAGTACTTGGCTAGTCGAAAAGTTTTCTCGTTAACCGGGATAACTTTTGCCCATATGAACAGGCCCTCATATGAACGCAGTGTAACTTTTCATATTATTTTCATACCATGAAAGGCGAGATCTCGCTTGTAAACTTGTCGAAATGTTTTCTCACTAATCGGGATAACTTTTGCCCATATGAACAGGCGCTCATTCAGCTGCATGCATAATGTAAACAGTCACATGAGGTTACTGTAAGTTTCTATATAATAGTCGCGGGATCTCGACGTTGCCGAGTAACTCGCCTTGCCGGGTAACTCGCCTCCCTATAAACAGGCCCTCAGTCATTAGAGAGGTTCAGACTTTTTGCTTATGTTTATTAAACCTGTGAACAGTCGTGGTAGTGGAAGTCAAATCTGAACTTCTCGTTTAGCATATAATATGTACAGTGTCCCAGTTGATTTGGACCCCCGGTCCATATCCACTATATAGTATAGATTTGGACCCCCGGGTCCAAATTTACTAGTGTATATGGACCCCAGGCACAGAATACTACACAGAAGTCCATCTCCTTTGTTTTTTGCGTAAGCTCCATTCGTCATGATTCGTCACTCAGCAAGTACCGTAAAAAGAAGCAGTCACCCCCCTGGACGTGCGACATTTTTAGTATTTCCAGGGGGGTGACTGCTTCTGTTTACGGTACTTGCTGAGTGACGAATAGCGCTTACGCAAAAAACAATGGAGATGGACTTCTGTGTAGTATTCTGTGCCCCAGGGGTCCCGTTTGCAGATTTGGATTCCCTTTAAAAGTTAAATATATATGTAATGTGAACACAATGATATGAACCAAATTCATAATAGCGATCAATCTAAAGTATTTTATCACTTTAAATATTTCTGATAAAGGTCACAAAGCGTAAAATAGATAAATAGAATACCATACAGTGTCATAAACGAAAGCGATAGTAATTGCATGCATGCATATAGCATTCGGACCGACACGAAACACGATTTCAATGAATGTTTATTAACATATATTCACCATTATTAATTAGGGTTGTTTTTAGTATATAACAGTGTTCAGTCCATAGATATCTTATATACACTAGATAGTGCATCTCTTTTAGTAAAATTGAAGCCACGAATATTCCAGCGGTTACCCCCATTTGAATAGATGGCGGCCATGTTGGCCGTTAAAAACAACAATAACTTTCATCATTTGAATAGTTTAAAAATGTATTTGGAATATAGGGTTAACTTAATGTTTAAAGGTGATGTAAAGTCCGTAATGTAAACAAACGCTTTGTTTACATTTTGAACTCACTGCTACAGTTGCAAAATATGATTGGATATATATTATACTGAATTTTTAACACTTTTCTGGTTCGTTATGCTTGTAAATGAATACAGACTAGAGATTCAATTGAAGAAAGTTCGGAAGGTGCGAAATATTAACAACATTCCAAAGGTTGCTCCCCCACTGATGGAATGTTTTGATGCGCAGAAATATGCGCAGAACGGACTTTACCGCATCTTTAAGTTCCCTGTTTAAGGAATAGAAAACATACGAGTCTTCTCATTTCATGGGAACGACCTGAGACTGCAATCACGGCTTCAATTTTTGAATTGCAGAATAATTAGATGCACTATCTAGTGTATATAAGATATCTATATGGTTCAGTCAAAGGCCGTTGAGGCCGACTCACGGATGAGATCAAATGAAAGTGACAGAAAGAATTAGAGCAGTTTGCAGTTGTTGGTGCAAACGAGCACCGTGCGAATTTTGCCATTTGTCGTGCTTCTTAATTTTGCTTCTTTTGCAAATCAAAAGAACTACCGCGTTAAACTAATTTCAGTACGAACTTCAGTCACTACATGCAGTTGCCATTCGCTCATGATTATTGGGTATTTCATTGAAGCGAACTTAAATTTCAAATTATTTCATTTCCCATTGTCACATTGAATTTTCGATTTGCAACCTCGCAAGCCAGAGTCTTTACGATTTTGTTGCTATTTCTTAACTTTGCCGGAATTAACGCACAAAAAATGATAAACATTTAAGGAACATAAGACAACGTCGTGAGCCTTCGCATTAGCGACCTTACGATGTAGGACGGCAACGTAACGACAACGACCCAGGGACGTGCTGGGGTCTTGAAATGGACGACGAATGAGCAACGTCAGATGGGGCCCAGTGACGGATGGATCAAGATTGCATGGGGTGGGGGTATTACTGATCAAACGTGAAACATTTCAGTCGCTAATTACTCTTTTTCCCCAAAAATGTTTGGCGAGCGGGGAAAGTAAAAATAAATTTTCAGTGACTTTCGAATTAATGTACCGTAATTTGTTACATTTTTCGGTAATATTTTCGTAAATTTTGATTTTTAAAATATTAATTGTAATATCTTAATCTTGATTTTCAAAATTAAAATCTATATTTTTTATCTTTACCAATGTTTTAATTTTAGGGGCCATGATGGCCCATAACAAGTTCTCGTCGGCTCCTTTCCAGCACGTCCCTGCAACGCCCAGAACAAAATCATCCAAATAAACTGTAAACTAGTTTTTAGCCTATTATTTATCGTATCAATTTAATACTGTTTGCTTAGCTTGAAAATTCAAGGCATGGGAAAGTCCGCCAGCATGGCAGCATGCTGCCAGGAAATTTTTTTAATCCCACAGGAAATTTTTAAGGAAAAGCAAGATATCAAGAATGAAGCTCGAGAAATTTCAAAAATCAGCATTAAAGTAACAAACATCACAATTATTAGAGCATAAATACAACAATCATAACAAAAAAATTTGTATCATGTGGCAGTGCTACGACTGTCTGTTATCATGATTCATGATTATGATACATGTGGAAAACAAGGGCGTACTACTATTATTGAATATAGTGCATGAATATACTGATATAAATTGAAACAAAATTCAAATATTGTTTCATAGAATTCCTTCATGCATGTTCCTATTTCAGTCTAGTAAACCTATATTTTTCTTAACATTGAGGTAGTATATGACTTAGTAAGGTAGTATATACGACGCTGTTATTGAATTACAACCAAAATTCATATTTTTTATAAAAATTGGCAGGAAATTTTTGGTCCGGGAAGCCTACTGCCAGGAAGAAAAATATTTTATCAGGGCTTGAACATTTTATGCAAATGTTTAGCATTGTCAAAAATGCTTGTTCGATTTAAAACATTGTCATTGATTATATATATATATCTCAGTTAAAACTGCATAAAAATCTTGTTGTGATATATCAAAATTTAAGTTTTGTATAGTTTTTCTGCTATATTAAATCAAACAATTGGATAATCCTTTCCTTTACACTCTGAATATATTCTATATATATGTCTGATGATGACTTTGAAATAGAGTAAAAAATTCACAGTTTCAAACATTCATCTCTCGTATTAAGATGGCATTATTATTATAGGAATGTGTTTCTTGTTATATTATATGTATTAATTTAATTTATAAACTTTACAACCAACAAAACGATTGAAGATACAGACAACAGGACTGAGGAGTCCCAATACCTACACATTACATTGACATTGTAAAACAATAGAGACAGTTTTTTTCTGTGTTGGTGTAGTGCACTCAGGTGAATATGATGCTTGTGATGTTACTCTTAGTGCATATCCACACCGGGCAAGCTTGAAAAATATGCCTGGCCACGGTGGCCAGGCATATTTTTCAAGCTTGCCCGGTGTGGATATGCACTCAAGAGTATAACATCACAAGCATAACAGAGACAGTGTTACAAACGCAAAGTTACAACACACGATCAATGCGTTCCAAACCATCCTTACACTTTCCAAAGTTAGTATATATAATAAACTAGACACGGACCGCCATGCATATATATTGCAGTCCTTTCTAAGTCAACTACCTATTAAAGTTTGATTAAAGTTGTAACCTCTTTCATCGAAGCGATTGTCAACCAACAAAGCACTTGTTATTGCTTTATTGCCGGTTGTGGTGGCATTCCTATCGGTAGACCACTGGCTCCTGGTGGATACACTGTGCCTTGAGGTTGATACGGTGGGGGTTGATACGGTGCGGGTTGATACGGTGGGGGTTGGTTTGGATATGGTTGAGGGCTTTGGAAATACATGGGCTGTCCTTGTTGTACAGGGTATTGTTGTCGTTGTTGGGTTGCAACGACTGTAGTCCCTGTTGTTGCGGGCTGTGTTACTATAACACCACCACGAGCAGGTCGTCTCCAGGATGCCGCCGCACCAGCGGCACAAAAACAGCAAAACACGATAACGGCAATAGGTATGACAACAACGACAATAACACCGATGACAATCACCGTGATAATCCAACCAGCTAGCAAGTCGCAGTTGTCTGTTTTACATTTTCCATCAGAATCGCAACATTCCCCGGTAGCACAGTCGTTATCAAAGGTACACGATTTTCCAACACAAGTCGTGGCACATTTGTTATCAGAATCACAACAAGATTCGCCTGGAGGACAGTCGCTATGAAAGATACAAGACTCATCAATGCAATTGTATCGGCACACGTTACTTTCATATGATCTTTCACAGCAATACGGCTTTGAATATGAACAGTCCGAGTCACTACTACAGTCATCAAAAGCTTCTACTTGGCGAAGCGCTGTGTAAACAGCAAGCAATAAAACAGCAAAAGCTGTTGTCTTCCTTATACACACCATTGTTATGTTAAAGAGTATAAATCAACAACGAAGATTGTCTGCCATCTGCGTCATCGTACCGGCCGTTTGGTCGACTCTGATTCGTCGTCTAACATCACGTGGTCAGATAGCATGCAAATAGTGCGAAGTACTACTTGAAACACGCGTAGGAGTGTTTTATCATATTTAAAATGCGAGTGCATTTTAGATAGGATAAAAGTCATCAAACACGACTACAACAGGGTTGCCAGTTTGGCGTTAAAAGAGCCAAATTTCTCGATTTTGACTTCGTTTGGCTACTAAAAATTTTGTTTGGTTTCTTTCTATTTTTTGGCTCTTTTTGGCTTTTTTTTGAATAAATACTGAAATAAGCAACTTTTCAAAAATAGTCTGCCATCCATCAGTAAAAGTTAGTTATAAACTCTGCTATGTTCGATCCACTGATGGTTCGATCACATTATCCGGGATTCCGGATGTACGTAAGTATCTGATCGGAATTATTACCCTCTCCCTGGGCTTACGCGGTTCGCCCCGAATGGCGGGAAAACGAAAATGATAAAATACTCGTTTTTTTCTTTGCTGCTTCTCGATGACCTTTCGATGATGATTTACCTTGATAACCAGGTGATCTCGTGTTCGTATTTCAGCCAATCAGCGCTCAGAAAGGGTTGTCCGAATAGAAATCCATTTTGATGTATTCAGTCAATTATATCTTTTGTTATTCTTTATGAAACTAGTTGAAATTTTGTAATTATGTTTGGTTAGGTGAACTATAGCTCTGACAAAAATATGGAATCGAAATAAAGTATACTACAGGAGATATTCAGTTGTTTTAATCATAAAATGGATTTCTATTTGACAACTAGTGCCAGTACTTTTCCGCGTATCAAGATCACCTGGAACTAAATAAAGTTTGAGTTGGAATTCTTAGTCACTATGTCAAATATAAATGTATTAGCGATTGTTTTTATGGGTATATAATTCGTATAATTGGGTTAGCCCCAGTCCCCACTCTAAATTTCGATTTTGGCTTCTTTTGACCGGATTTGGCTACTTTTTACGTATCATTTGGCTCTTTCGGACTCAGACCACCTGGCAACCCTGGACTGCAATAGATGCCGTCGATGGGCCTTTTCTCGAAACGTCGAAATTCTCCTTACATTTTTGAGGTAGTTGCATCCCTACCAACGAAAGCTTGTTCACTTGATTGGCACTACCTACACTGACAAAGACAGTTCAAAAAAATAATGGCCTGTCAGGATATAGAAAATAATATCCCGTTGTTTGTGGTTTTCCGTCAGTTCGTTTACTGATTGGTCAGCATAAGATAATAATTATTAATCTAGCCATATAATCTCGTAAGGGGCGGACCATTAGAAATCCCGGAAGGGGGGTGAAAATTCCCCCAAAAAAATTCGTGCAAAGAAAAATGCCTGGAAAAAAAATATTCGCGCAGCCATTACGTCAGAGAAAAAAAAATCGTACAAGCAAACAGCAAAGTGCAAATAGTCTTGAAAAAAAATTCTTGCAGAGGTTAAATGCATAAAAAAAATCCTGCAGAGACATGAGGCAAATCATGAAAAAAATCGTGCCGCAAAAATTTTGTACCCCCCCCCCCCTCCCGGGATTTCTAATGGTCCGCCCCTAATGTCGATATAAGGGTTTTTGTACATGTCATTCCTTGATATATTTACCCTTTCCCTGCAAGCATCACCGTGATCACCCACTATATACTAACAAGAACTTGTGATTAATGCTCGTCAACTGCACTCCGCAGCTTACTACACACGCAAAAATCTCACATCTTGTAGCAAGTCTGCCAACAAGCCATCAACAGGATGTGTTCTCACCGCTTCTCCCAAGTTGTCGACAAGTTTGGAACAAGCTGTTAACAACTTGTAACAACTTTGTTGATACTATCAGACTTGTTACAAGGTTGTTCCAACAAGTCCGACACAGTCATGATATAACTATATTGTTACAACATAGTGTCGTCAACCTTGTAACACTGTTGTTATACCATGACTGTATCAGACTTGTTATAGAACAACCTTGTAACAAGTCTGATAATGCCATCAAGTTTGTTACAAGTTCTTAATAGCTTGTTCCAAACCTGTTACAACAACTGGGAACAAGCAGTGCGAACACAACTTGTCGACAGCTTTGTGAACAGATTTGTAACAACTTGTTTGCAGATCTGTAACAACTTGTGCGTTTTTACGTGTGTAGGTCTGAAAATTGTATATAATCTCACGCACGATACACGTGGAATGCCAATGTCCTTGGCCTGTTTCATACACGTCCCATTATCGTCGAATTTAATTAGACTTTCTCACGAAGGCCAAATTCGCCATTTTTGGGGTACTTTTTTGAAAAGGACGTGAAAAATCTAAGCGATGTGAAAGCATTTTTTCAAATATTCAACTGTAAATTAACTGATAATGATTATACTCATAACTATAGTTAACAAATCCTTGCCGGGTAACTCCCCTCCATATAAACAGGCCCTCAGTCATTATACAGAGGTTCAGATTTTGACTTATGCTTATTAAGCCTGTGAACAGTAGTGGTTGTGCGGGAAGTCAAATCTGAAATAATATGTACAGTATACCGAAAAGCGACCAAAGTAAACTACATTTTGACGACCATGAAAATAATCTTTTATATAGATGGGTCATTTCTATTATTCTGCGAAGGCGTTTGATGTTTTAGAGAGACTTGATCCGAATCCCGAATATTGGGAAGGTAAACGTGGAGCATGTGTGGGAATATTTCAACAGATCATTGCTGGACACGAACCAAGGTAAGTTTTATATTCAGAAATTCCTTTATCGGCAGTAAACTGAATAAACGTGTTTGGAAATTCAAGTAAGTTCAGAATCATCCTCAGAGATACGATACCCGAAGATGCGAGTTCAAATCCCGCTCGAGCCAACGAATTTTTCGTTGCTCGATTGCAGTGTCAGAATAATATAAATTCAAGTAGGCCTGCGGCCTCAGAGTAAGTACATGCAGAGGTCTCTTTATATGCGGCCATGTTCTTAGCAAGTCCCCTAAAGAGAGGCATCCCCCCCCCCCCCTTGGAACATTAAATTAAATATGTTTTCAGGGGGTGACGGCCATTCTCACGTTTAAACTTGAATAAATATTTTTGAAATAGTCGACTTTACTTGCATAGTAAAACTTATTGTCCAAAATACAGGGTGAGTAAAAAAAACCTGACACCTTTGTTATTCAAATTAGCCGCTAAGGTATCAGTTTTTTTTACTCACCCTGTAGATGAAATCATTCAGATCTATATCGATGATTCAATTGACTAATCTGTCATACAAAAACATGAAGTTTTAAGGGTCCTGTGGACAGAGAAAAAGTTGACCCTGCTTGTGATGTCATGTGATTTGCATATCAAACGCGCTGAAATATCGTCGAACCAAAGGAAGATACAAAAATCCTGTAAAATGCCTTATTCTACATTTTAAAGAGTTCTTTTACAGCAGCTGTACTTGTTGAATGTTTTGTAAATATTTCTATAGGGAGACATTACGTGATGTTCTGCAGTTGTTACGAAACACTGGTAATCCTCAGGTGGAATATATTATACGCACAATGAAGAAATGGGCAAAAGACAACAGAGTTCCTGTTTCGTAATGACAGATATCGAGATTTGTAAAATAATTTATTTATGTGTTGTATATATGTCAGTGTACATTACAAGTGCTCGGACTGTAGATATCTTATGCCTGATTTGATAAAACGTGAGGAAAGTATGTTTGAAATATGGCAGGCTTCGAGGAAAGGCGCTAATGGAAAATGTTCATTGGTTTAAAGTGCATATATACGACACGGCGAAATTTCATCCAATTTTTTCTTCAGTATAACCTGTTTGATAGAATACTTGTAGCTCTCTTGCTTTCCGAGATATATATTCAACTTTGTTTGATATGCAAATATCACATCATACTGCATGAGATTTTGAAGAGCATCATTCATTTTGAAATTGGTGAAAACATTCCACACACTGAAACGGAGACGATTAATGATTAAATATGGTTTATGCACATAAAAGCCCAATTTTAAATATTTGTTATCGTTACCCTACAAGACAAACACACTGTTGTAGAAACTCAGTGTGATTGTTGAATATCTCGGGAAGGAATTAAGGGAGCTACAAGTATCTATCAAAGAGGTTTATATATAGTCATTTTAAGTGATCTTTGCAGTGCAATCAGTTTTTTGTATAATTTGAGGCATTCTAAGATTCTAGAAAAAAAACCCAGGTTAATTAACCGATTAGAGTGCAAGACTTTCTCCTTGACGAGTAAAATCGTCTGGCGTTAGACAGAGTAAAAGAATAAAGTAGGGTGCATTGCTGTTGAATGGGTTAAAGAAGAGTTTGAAATGGTTCTTGTTTTATTCAGTTGCCCACACTGTCATTAATTTATACAAAAGATCAACTCAAAAATATTACATACGTGAAAAAGCATTGCATTGATAAAATTAACTAATATTAAGCGAAATTCCAATTATATATACTATTGTCATTAGTATCCAACAGTAATTAAGCATTAGTCTATCACATCCAATCCTTCTTAATATCAAATGACCATTCCCATTCCAGGTAGATTTTTTTATCGTCATCTGTAAATTTGCTCTTTACGCCATAGTGACCTCTTGATAACATTCCACTTGGCGCTTGTTCTGCTGGTGTCATGTAGGACTGCACTTCTGTCTTGGGGCCATAACTGCCCACCATAAAGTCATTCTTGTCGACTAAGAGGAAAAAAATGGTCAGGGCGCGGTTGTTCATGGGCTAGTGCTAAGCAGCTAACCCTCGGTTAAAATTTAACCTGCTGTTTTAGTTTGTGTATTTCTGCACATCTGTTTATTTTAAAACTTCAGGGAAGAAAACTCCTACTGATACAGACAAGATTTCTAAAGAAATATTTCCAAATTTATACAAAAAGCTGTTGGGAAGTTTGCTTTGAATTTTAGGTTAACTTAGGGCTAAGCTTATTGGCCAGGACCATATTTAAAAGGAAGCCGAGGGCGCTTTCCATTTCAGACCCAAATTTTTGTCTCCATATCAATGGAAAGATCTGGTCTATGTTTCTCAAATATCTAGCAAGAATGGACCTCATTCTAATTCGATCTAAATTTTCCGGTCAGATAGGTCCGAAGCCCAAACGTTTTGTGTTCCATTCAACAATTTGACCGTTCTGACCAGTCTGGCCATGTTAATGGTAAACGCCCTAAGTGCAAATTACAAATGACATGCCTCAAAGGTAGCCAAGCCCAAGCCTTGAATCTTCAGCTGCTACCATGTCTGATTACGGAGTTGGAAGAGTTAGCTTTGGTGAGTTAGAAAGAGGGTACCTGGAGCCACTCAGTACAAATTACAACCCCTTTTGCTGTGATGATTGCATCACCAAGTGTTTAGGTTGTGTAATCATCACAGCAATTAAGCCAGTGGCATAACGTTATATCAGAGGGCCCCCGGTTCAAAATTTTCAAAGGCCCCAGGCTAGTAGAAGTGCCAAAGGCACGAGTCGAGCGCAGTATATGCACAAGTTTTCTAGGGGGCCAGGGCATGCTCATCTGGAAAATTGTTTAATCTAGACTCTGAAATGCCATTTCCTGGACCATTTGGGGAGAGATTTTACAGAATTCTGATAGTCATAAAATGACATTGTAACATATCAGTGGCCCTGGCCAATGTTTTGGCTCTATCGCCTAAGCCTGGGGGCCCCCATTTGGCCCATTGTGGTTGGGGGCCTCTGGGTTCTCCCGGTCTGAGCCCATAGTAGTTACACCACTGAATTAAGCGCCTTTCACCTCTGAGATTGTGGGTTTGATTCTTACTGCAGACCTGTGACATTTATGTGAAAAGAGTCGGTCAACACTCTACCGAAAATTGTGGGTTTTCTCCAGGTACTCGGGTTGAAATTAGAAATTAGGCCCAAACTGACCACCATAGCTGTGGCTGCCAAAGGCACCCTTGGAAAGCCTTCGACCCTTCACAATTCATCTTAGATCCCAGCTGAATAATTGTACCTTTTCAGACACCAATGTACCACTAACTCCTGTTTGGCATAAAGTAAGAGGTCATATGAGCAGAATCATGAAGCCCTATACCTTTAATTCCCTTTCTTGAAATCACTTGGAAGTATTTTAAACCTGCAACAATTTCTCTTTGTACCTGTAATTATAATAAGCACATATTAACGAGAAGGAAAACATGGATGGTTTGAAGGTGCTGATGGTGCAAATGGACTGTGCCGCATCTTTAAGGATAATGGTAAAGTAGTGGATCTGGACAGAGCTAGCGACAGGAAGCAATTTCACAAATGCCAATTTAAAAAGGTGATATTCCCAAAGTCAATAGAAGGGTTCAGATTTTGACTTTCACTCGTATTACCATTAAACCAATCGGATGCATTTATTCTGCCCGATTAACCAATCACATATTAAGCAGCAGTGGAAGTCAAATCTCAATCTCTGTACGAAATTAAATATGACATCAATAAGTTGATTTGACTGCCATTGGCAGTGCTGCTGTCGATACCCTAACCAGAAAAAAGTAATCTCCCGACTGCGGATCACAGAACTGGGGAGCAGAATTGATATTTCAATACATTTATAGCACTAAAAGTAAACAGCGGTAAACCTCACGACACCACGACCACAGAGTAGGTACATACAAAGGTTTCACTTCAGGTTAATTTAGCATAATGGATTTTTTCAGCCCACCATCACAGAATAGATACCGGACCAGAAGGGACACTCCTATGTGTTTTGGCTGAAGGAAAATGTCCGAAATTTTTTTTCGTGCTATGACGCCATCCTGGAGTGCACACAGAACTTTGTACCTATGTTTTCCTATGAAAAACTTCCGTGTGCACTCCAGGATGGCGTCATATGATGGCGTATTTTCACGTCAGCACTCGTAAAATTTCGGACAAAATATCGTCTGAGTGACACTTCTGGTCCTGTATCTATTCTGTGCCACCATGTTCTTAGCAAGTGCCCCCAAAGAGAGGCCATCACCCCACTGAAAACATATTGGAATTTAATGTTCCAGGGGGGTGAATGCCTCTCTTTAGGGCACTTGCTGAAAACATGGTCGCCAGCTGTTTTCATTGGTAAAAACTACCTTACGGTTTTCCCGCAGAAGTGAGACCTCTGTATGTACATACTGTGTCGGGGTCTCCGGCCTATTTTGAAAGTGCAATATTTTCAGTATATTGGCATACCAAAAGAGCCCTATATCCTGGGTGGCCTCAAATTAGGCTTGAAAATTTTGTCATGCAATTGCAGGCTGTATTTTCATAGGACATAGCACCTGGCTGAAATTCAGCTCAGTTTTTTTGGCTAAAACTCAGCTCAGCTAAAGATTCGCCTTGTCTATAGCACAATACTTAGGGGCGACAAAATGAAAATCATCCCTTCCCATGTGCCTGCATCGGTACATGTAAGTTATGCATAAATTGTTACATATTTATATTATTGATTGCCCAATATAAACAATTTGTTACAGTTAAAATTCCTTCACATGCAGAAAACGAAAAACACTATTTCTTAATAGCGACGACATACAAGGTCTCGTCGGCAAAAGTTTTGTTACGTAAACTTACAAACAAATCGATTACTCAAACTTTTAAATGCGGTATTTTCCGGAAACGCTGAGGGTGAGAACAGTTCCCCGCGAAGCAATTTCAATAGCCATTCGAACTTCGAAGGGTCCAAGCTAACTCAGTAATTACTTACTCTAAAGGAGATTTCTACTCGATATTCAGCGCCTTCTTTGATAACTATGGGCTTATCTTTAAGCTTCGTAATGTCTCCTGCATAAAATAAATCGAGTTATAAACACGGATAAATAATTTTAAACGAAAGCAGTGAGCACACTAACTTAATACCGGTTAGATCGACTTTAATGTCATCTCTTCCCTGGACTTTGATGGCCAGTTGTTTCACCAGAACATTTTCGCCTCCTTCATCTAAAATGAAGCAAAATTTACATGAGTGATCAGAGAATATCTCATATATGGGAAACTTTACATGGAATGTTCAAAATCGCAAGCGATTCAGAAGACGAGAGTCGTTTGAAAGTAAAATATAATTATTGGCAGACTGAATTTCCGTGCTAATTTTTCGCCTTGTTCAAAAATTGTAGCAATATTTACAGGAATAATTTTACGCAGAAAATCATTACAAAAGTTGACATTCAATGTCGAAAACCACAACTTTTTAGAACGAGAAACAAAGTTAAAAGTCAGCACTTCCTACCCAAGACACTCTCGGCCCCGGCCAGCAATTGTGCCTTGTATTTTTGCAACGATTCGTCGTCCTGATCCTGGTCTTGGATTTCTTTCAAGGATTTCTGGGCGGGAGGCTGATAGCCCGGCGTTTCTTCGATTTCTTCGTTATCAATAGGTTTAATATCGTCGCCTGTGCTGTCTGCCATTTTGCAACAAGGTATTGGTATATCAGGAACACTTGATGAGCACTTCCTCCAAAGTGTCTTGAAAAGGCGTGGATATTGGTCACGTGGCCCGGAATTGGATCATTATCACGTGTTGGAATTTATAACTGCGCTAATTTCAAATTTCCTAAGGGGCGGACCATTAGAAATCCCGGGAGGGGGGGTGAAAATTCCCAAAAAAAAATTCGTGCAAAGGAAAATGCCTGGAAAAAAAATTCGTGCAGCCATTACCTCAGAGAAAAAAAATTCGTGCAAGCAAACAGCGAAGTACAAATAGTCTTGAAAAAAAATTCCTGCAGAGACACGAGACTGAAAAAAATATTCGTGCCGCAAAAATTTTATACCCCCCTCCCGGGATTTCTAATGGTCCGCCACTAAATACACGTAAGAATGCGTAAATTGTCCCAGATCTGGGCATGTAGTAAAACACTGACTACCGGAACACCGGAACACCACCGGGAACACCACCATTTTATTTGTGGTTAGGGTTTGGGGTTAGGGTTAGTGTTAGGGTTGGGGGTTAGGGTTGGGGTTAGGGTTAGGGTTAGGTGGTGTTCCGGTGTTCCGGTGGTGTTCCGGTGGTGTTCCGGTGGTGTTCCGGTGTTCCGGTAGTCAGTGTTTTACTACATGCCCAG
>CACRXK020004418.1:17355-31804 GCA_902702795.2 Paramuricea clavata | reverse complement strand
TTCTTAGCTCTGTATAATGAATATACCGTCTAAGTAATATCGGTACTTGACTGAATGCCCGTAATGAATAACATCAATTTATATATTGCGTAGACTCTCAAAGATTTACTCAATATTCACATCTGAAATGTGTATACATTTGAAAACAACACTGTGTCGCTCCTTCCTAGCATCGTCACGTCATCGTAGGTCATCTACGGTTTGATAGCGCATGCGCATTTGCGCTGCTAAAGAAAAAATCGAGTGTTCCGGGGTAAAGATCTTTTACACAACATGAGAAGCGAATGTTATAAAATTTACAAAAAATTACAATAACGACAACCACTCCTCAAAATTTTTGTGAACTTGGTAAAAGGACAAAAGAATATTTAAATAAGACAACTGAAATTGCCTAAATAACCTTCAAAGCACTGACTAAGTACAATAAATCACTACGAACATATATCGTATACACCCCCCGGAAAGTTTACACTATTATGCCCACCTCAAACAGGTACAGTACGAAGGCAAAAACGTTGGTAAATGCAGGTACGGGTATATATCTTCCCATTGGTATAAGAAAATATACATCAAAAGTTGGTACACTGCATACTAATTATATTGTGGATAAAGGTAGGTTATAGCTTAATGGTTTGCGCTTGTAACATCCACAAATTGTAAAACTAGGAAGGGATATGCACCTACCAAGTACTCGACATAACACGTTTCTCCATCATCATTAATAATCATGTATTGCAGCGACAGAAATCCTCGATTGTCCATACGAATAGATATCTTGCTTGAGATATCTAGAGCTTTCGTTGAGGGCTTTAGAAGTGTAATCTTGTATCTATACGGAGAAGAGAGAAGCTTATCAGTCTTTATAATACAGCCATACTTTACAGTTTTTGTTGCAGGCATACGGAGGGAAACTAGCTTGACCATGCATGCACAATAAGGCCACCAACGACATAAACACTCGTACTATACAACTCTCAAGTCACGGCAATTAAAAAGTGGACAAAAGTTGGTATACGGAAACACGTTCACGCTTGTCTTATACATGCAAATCAACTAAAATTTCATGCACTAAAAATACACTAAATACATGCATATGGTTAAATTAAACTGCAATACAACAATTTGGTCATTGTAGGTTCACAATGTGGTCTTCATGGTATTTATGCGAAAAACACGTGATCAGGCGTAAGTCTGGGTGATATTTACCTATTTTATTATTCTATGACTTTTACCTATTCGTCTGTGTCTTGGTGCACTCGAAAGTCTCTACCTTTTCAGAATCTTTTGGAAAATCAACCTACATAAAATACGTACAAATAATCCTACGAGTTAGCTTGATTGCCTCCATAAATCAACAAGGACGCAGATCCAGACTCATCCGTCATGGGGATATACAGATTTTACATGAACCTGCTTTACGAGTGAAAAGTAGTAAATATGGATTTCATGGTTCCATAAATAAGGATGGCTTAGTTGAATCGACTGAGCACTATTTGGTGATTTTTTATACTCTAAAGAGGTCACACGCAAGGCGGGTGTCCACCACCTACCTGTAAAGGCCTGATTTCGTCTGCGAAATATGAATGGTTGCACATGCATGAGAGATCCTTGCCACTTTATACGCTTTCACAGTGAGTAGAACTGACTTCTACTCACTGGCGAAGCGAAATTTTTTTCTTGTAAAGCCTAGTTATCTTTACTGCGCATGCACAAATTCATTTCGTGCAAAATGTTTCGCATTCACATGTCCGATCATAAAACGCTTTGATTGGACAAAAGGCAAAATTTCAGCGGACAATGTTCGATGTCATGCAGCACTAATTCCCAAGGCCTGTGCTTAAAATCAGTAAAAAGCTTACTCATACATAGAACTCACATGCGCACTTCCAGCGTGTCCGAAGGTAGACATTCTGAAGTAAGGACTGTCAGGTGACATTAAAATCTCCAAAACTTCACTTGTCATGTCTAATTCATGGAACGCTTCTTTCAAGAATGATGACTGAAATTAAAAGATGAATGTTAATCACGAATAACATATAGTATCACTAACCCTCGCGCCCCTTCTCCACAAACACATACAGGATGCAATTTGGCAACGCGATACTTTAGTTTTCGTTAACGTTTTGCTGAACTATAATTTTGCTCCAGAGGTTCAATTTATTTGGCCGGTTAGCATATCTTTCAAATCTTCTTGTCCAATACAATTTATATTGGGCCAAATCGTCTGTTTATATTACTTCTAGAAAAAAGATCTTAAAAGATCGTATGTATATAGGCTGCATGGCAACAAGGGAGTATTAACAGATTGATGCATGGCCAAGATCACGCCGGATAATGCTTCCCTATAATAATACAATTATATAAATCGAATCCTACACACATTATTACACAGTAGTTTAGTCCAGGGGCGGCGTTAGACCTTTATAGACCTTTTCCGTTTTTCCCTAATGTTTTCGTAAATTTCTCCACATTTTAGCCATCGTTCTTAATTTTTAATCAGTGTCACTCAAATATTTTAATCTTTTTCTTCCTATCCAAGTTCATGTTTTGCCGACTACGAAAACAATTTGCCGACTGGGATTCAATAGCGCTGTCCCTGTTAAAGTCACCAATCGAGTCACCATACTTAGATGCCAACCTTTTTATATAAAAGCATAAAGTGCAGCTGTATGTTAGACAAACCCAATCTCAATATAAGAACAGCCATGGCTGCCTGCGTGCAAAATTGCTTAGGCCTAGATACATGTAGCTACGAGATACCTGCAGAGGAGGCTAAGGCCAAGGAATATTTTGTTCAAGTTTCAGGGAGTGAAACTGTTATTGAACCTCAATGATCTGGTTTCTTGCACTTCACTTGGTGGTATTAATATTTGAATGCTGTTCTTAGGGGTTTGTAATCCAAGTGAGTATATATATATATATATATATATATATATATATATATATATATATATATATATATATATATATATATATATATATATACATATATATATTTTTAAGACCTGACCAGGAACGACTGCGAAAAATGCAGCACAAGGTCCTCTGGCAGGAATTGAACCTACGGCCCTGCGATTCCGGTGCAGCACTGTAACCAACTGAGCTACAGAGGCCAGTTGTTGAGCTGTAACCGCAAGTTCATGTATATATAGGTGATCGGGTGTGCTGGCCGTGATAAGGTGGACCTCAATGATCTGGTTTCTATATAGATCTGGTTTCTATATAGATCTGGTTTCTGGACCTCAATGATCTGGTTTCTATAAGGTGGACCTCAATGATCTGGTTTTAAAAATGTATATATATATACTCACTTGGATTACAAACCCCTAAGAACAGCATTGAAACTGTTATTACCTGCATAATAATTTTGTTGACAACATTATGGGTTTTGAAATTAAAATCCAAGGCTTCATCTGGTTCTTCAGTCTGTATAGAACAGTCTGTGATTACACCTCCTTCTTCTAAACTACATAATTAATGCAATTTAGTTGTTCAGAAAATTTAGTTAACAGAACGAACTAAGACAACTGGATAGCAGGCACAAAACATGAATGACTTTGTTAACCGAGTATCTTTTCAGGTGCTCTTATCTTGTGTAAGACAGAGCTCTCGAAAAATGCTGATCAGCTGATGTTAGCATAACCATACGTGGCTTAGTTAATTCAATCCATTCCATTTATATCTCTACAAACTATATCTAACTGTTAATTATTTTTTTAAAAATGTGTAAAGCATGCATTTAGTGTATAGTTGACAAATGACTTTCATGTTACATGTACCATTATAATACATTTTCTAGTTTTCCAAAGCGCCCCCCCCCCCCTGGTTGTTGATAAGCACAGTTAAACATTCCACATTCTCTGACAAAACCAGACAGAATATAATTTTTACAAATTTCAGAAGACTGATAATTACATAAGAATGAGCGGTGATCCATGTCCAGCATAGCACATCTTCAAAGCTGTCATTGTACTGTTGTCTCTTGCAGATCCAAATATATTAAGACAGCCCTATGATAAATTAAGTGCAGAAAAGGTTAGAAAATACTAACTTAGTTGTGAATACATGTGTTTTAAGTTAAAAAATACTATATTGTCTTACATTGTCACGCTTACTGTATTACACACATCATGTAATATGCACAAGTTGCATGTTACAAGCTTGCAACAAATATATTACAAGGGGATGCTGTTCCAACAACTTGTTATCGTCCTCCATTGTGATTCCAAAAGATTACAAACCTGTTAGGAATATATCTTGCTGAAGGTGTGATGTATTTATTTACGCGCTGTATTTATAGCACCAACGATTAAAATCAAATGCTTACCAGAAGATTATTTAGGTTAATTCTGAACGTTGCACTGTCTTCCCTGAAGTGAAACTCGTGAAAAATACCAGCTTGAATGAAGGCATTGGCTTGGACGCACTTTGCACTTTCCACAGTCACTTTTATGCCATTTGAACTGACAAAGCATGTTGATGTCTAGGAAAAACTTGAGATGTAAATGGTTGTACGAGAGGTTGATGTTATTGTTGTAAGCTTTGTGTCACCATAATTCTAGTAACTCCATCATTCCGAAGACTGTTCTACCTGAGTAGCCGGCCCTCATTGGAACGGAAAGGAGGAATGGGGAAAGAGGGCCTGCCATAAAACCATGGTATTTTTAATATAAATACTGTATATAAAGTTACTATCGCAAGTGAAGTGCTGTCGAAATTAAGGGGACATGAGCAATCTATGGATGGGGAGATCAGGGAGTAGGGCAGCACAGGAGCTAGGTAGGCGAAGAGAGTGGAGTAATCTAGGGATGTTTATGTTTGGTGTAACTCCTGAGACTCAGCCTTAAACGGAACAGTTTGAAAAAATAGTTGGTGGTGTTGGTGATGTTACTCTGAGTGTGCATCCACACCGGGCAAGCTGAAAAATTCGCCTGACCGCGGTGGGAATTGAACCCTGCGACCTTATTGGGTTCAACATTCTGTTTTCTCTTCTCTGATTTCGATCTTCATTTTCACATTATCTTATTTCTTCGAGTATGTGACTCCGTTTCTGATTTACTGTCTCCAACCATTACGATTCGATGAACCGTTTCCCAGGTGTGGTGATTGATGTTTGTTGAAGTAAAAGCCTTTTTCGGTTGGTCGTAGTAGCGTTTCTTTTTGCGGTTTTCGTGTTTAAGTTGGCTGTAGTATAGAAGATCTGTGTCTCGTTTATCCGTCTCACGTGATCCCATCCATCGCAGTCGGTGTTGAGTAATGGATAATCCTTATTAGCATATACTCGAGAGGTAGTGTTTACCCCACCATACTTCCCTAACCTTCCCTACGGCAATCCCAATAATGGCGCCTAGACACAAAGGCGGCTACTGAAGCTCTACAATATGTTGTGCATACAGTGCATACTCTCTGTTCTGCTCACTTATAAACCATCGCCACTGGACGTGGGATAGAGGAGGAGAGAGGAAAGAAAGGAGAAAAGGAGGGAAGAACTTTAAACTTTAATCAATTTCCAAATATACATCAAATTAAATTAGGAAAACTATATCATTATAATGTAATTTGAGGTGAGCTTAAAACAGAATTCAAGATTCCCTATCATAAGCCACCTGATGTGAGTTAATCTATCAGCCTACAATAAGAATACATATAAGAATGCATATATCTAAGTACAAATATATTTGAAGCCTAACTACTAATCGGCTCCATCCTATTCAGTCACAATAAAAAATTATTATTTACATACTAGTTAATTATTATTACAACAAAAAGGTTTCAGAAAATTTATCCTTATAAAATTGAAGTAACTTATTACGAAAAGTGACTAAGTTATTAGATTCTCTTATCACAAGCGGTAAGTCATTCCAAAGACGACAAATACGTACAAAGTATGAGTTCTTAAAAGCTTCGGTCCTGCTAAAAGGGATCGCAAGAGTTAAATGGTCTATATATCTAAGTGACTTGCAACAGGGGCGAAAAGAAATATACTCAAATATATCAACTGCATAGTCAGCATAGATATTCTTGAAGCATTTGAAGAAGAAGATGATGATGTCATTTATTTCTCTTCGATATTGTAAAGGAAGTAAATTCAACGTTCATACTCAGAATAATCTCTGCCAATAATAAATCTAGTGGCTCTCCTGTGTACTTTCTCTAAACTTGATATATTTCTCTTGGTATAAGGTGACCATACAACAGAAGCATACTCAAGGCGAGATCAAACCCAGGTTATATATAGTAATTTTTTTGTTTTAACATCGCAAATATCTTTGCATGTACGATATAAGAGTTTTAACATTTTTTGGGCCTTACTTATAATAAAATCAACATGATCATTCCGGCTCAAATCCTGTCTAATCAAAACACCAAGATCCTTTTCAACAACCACTCGTTCTAACTTTATTCCTCCTAGATGATAGTCAGAGACAGAATTAATCCGAGCAACTCTAAGGACCTTACATTTACTAGTATTAAAATCCATTCCCCAGGTGTATGATCTAATTTAAATAGTAGCTTACAATGAGAAACTTTGTCGAATGCCTTGGAAAAATCGAGATATATTACATCTACTTGTTGCCTCTTCTCGAGAGCCTTACCAGACTGATGAACTACTTGAGATAGTTGCGATACAGTTGACTTACCAGGCACGAAACCATGTTGCCATTGAGAAAAACGTGGGGAAATAATATTAAATACACCATCATACACCTGCCTTTCCAGTAGTTTAGATACTGTAAGGCGTCAAGAAGAGATATACCTCTGTAATTAGAAAATATCGCTTTAGACTTGGTCTTATGGATTGGAACTATATTGGCATCTTTCCATTTTTCGGGAAAAGATCCAAGCTCAAGAGACATATTAAACAGCTTACTCAATGATGGCGCAATCTCTTCCGCACACGCATGCAACAATTTCGAGGGAACTCCAAGCGAGGCTTTAGTGATATTTAAGGATTTAAGCTGCCTCTCCACCGAATCAATACTTATTCTCAACATAGATATTTCCTCAGCAGAATTGTAACCAAGATTAGTTACAGATAAAGCATTAGGATGAGCGATGCTGAAAAACTGAATGAAAAAATACGTTAAACAAGTTAGCCTTATCTATCAAATTACGAGCTTCAAATGAACCATGCCTAATGACATCTGGGATTCTACTAGACTTGGTAATTGCTTTATGATACGACCAAAATCTACGAGGATTATCCCTGAGTGAATTACTAAGACTACTTAAGTAATTACGCTTTTTAAATTTAAGCAGTTGTTTTACTTCATGTCTCAATTTACGGAATCGTTCCCATATAATTGGGGAGTCATTTGATTTAACTTTACGTCCAATTCTGTTCTTTTTTCTGATCAACTGCAATACTTCACGATCAATCCACGGAGGTCTATTACCATCTTTGATAATTATTTTGGGTACAAATTCATCGATGCCAGTCGTAAACATATCATACCAACAGGCAATACTTGAATCAACGTCTTTATCAACAATCGCAGTATCCCAAGGGATACGAGTCAACGCTGACTTTAGTCCAGGAGGAAAAATAAGGAAAAATGGAGGAATTTGGTTGTGTGAATTGTACAGGGTGGTTCTAATGCTTTGTGAGAGTTGGACACACATTTGGCATCAGTATTTCCTTTGTGGTTCCAGAAAAGGAGACAGGCAAGTTCATATGAAGAGGTAGCAATGGGTACCAATTACCAGGCATCACCCTCTTCTGCTTGTTTGAGATCTGGCGTCATTGGAAACTTAGAAATCTTGGGCTACTATTACTCTCACATCTATCCTTTGACCTCCTATCTGGCTTAAGTTACCTTACCAGTGGCAGAAGCTCTCACCAGAATAGCTCTCACGGTCATCGAGGTCCACAAGTTGCCTCCACCATAACAAGGTAGTTGCCTCCACAATAACAAGGTAGTTGCCTCTGCCATAAAAAGGTAGTTGCCTCCACCATAACAAGGTAGTTACCTCCACCATAACAAGGTAGTTGCCTCCACCATAACAAGGTAGTTGCCTCCACCATAACAAGGTAGTTTCCTCCACCATAACAAGGTAGTTGCCTCCACCATAACAAGGTAGTTGCCTCCACCATAACAAGGTAGTTGCCTCCACCATAACAAGGTAGTTGCCTCCACCATAACAAGGTAGTTGCCTCCACCATAACAAGGTAATTTCCTCCACCATAACAAGGTAGTTGCCTCCACCATAACAAGGTAGTTGCCTCCACCATAACAAGGTAGTTGCCTATGGAGGGCTAACAGCCATGAAACATCCCTTTCATGGAGCATGCCTGAAAATAAGTACTTCATTGCCTCAAGACAAAGAGCATTCTACTGCAGATAAAGTGCACTCAAATACGATAAATTGCATTCATCGATACGGAATAGTATAACACAATCATCCTATGGTGATCCTAGGTAGTGTTTGTATGATCATCTAATATGTTTAGCACTTCAACCCACAGTACCTAGTTCTTGTTAGATGCGACGCGTTCAAGAAGGAATCCGCTACACCAGAAGAGGCCACATCAGCTTCAGTCAAGGCGACAGTCCAGCCAGATCCGTCAAGCAAATCGCCAAGCATACTCCATAGGGCCAACTCGATGTGCAAGCCACCGAGAGTAACAACATGCGCCTGCTCTCCATGTGAGTCTGGCCACTTCCACTGGAACATCTTCGCTAGCGCAAACAGGGGCTGGTCAACTGTGATGATAGGAACCTAACCCGGATTTGGAAAGGTAACTGCTTGCCGTATGACATTCATTCTGTGCTTCACCATCGCTGGGGTCGCCGCTTTTTCGTAGAACAAAGGGAGTAGCACAGCCAAAGCAGATGGATCTTCTTCCATCTGGGCCAAAGCGTGAAATGCTGCTCAAGCCAACGTATCGCCTGAGGTTGCCGATTCTTCGTCAAGTTTTTCGAGAGAATGCATCAGCCACTGTTCCTCGCTACGTTTCGCTTCAGCCATGCATGCAACTATTTCCTTGTGTTCAACTCCACGGGGTAAACAGTTGCGTATTCCTCTGGGAGAGCATGCCCGGTTTCCTGCGGCGGCAACATCACTGGAGGCTTCTCTTCGTATTTGTGTTAAAAATTATGGTTTGACACACTGGATATGGTTTGACATGGCTGAGATTCTTGCGCCTCAGTTCTCTTAATGTTCACCCCACTTGAAATTATTGATACTAATGACTCAAGGCTACCCAGTACGGATCTCTTTCACAATGCCCTGCAAGTGGCTTTCTTGAAAATTATAAGAACATTCTTTCCATCATTTTGCTCTTGAGCGTTTGGGAAGTTTTCCAGTATCGAGGTTTTAAGTCTAGTTCTATTCACTTGTTTTTGAAAGCCTAGAGTTTGAAGCCGACTTACATAAAGTGCATGCAACTCAGAAAGCAAAAAAAAACCACTTCTCATTCTTGACAGAACTCTCGATGTATGCGTTTAGCTCGATAAAGGTTTGAGATTCCTTCATTTTCTCATCTTCTTCACATGATTCTTGTCGTCGTGCTCGTGTTAAGTGACCTCTATAGCGGTTGCGCAGGTTTGTCACATGCTGACATGCACTTCATGTGATATTTTGCTTCAGCTGCAATGTGGTCAACCCCAGAAATCTTAGACTTAGGTAACAGCGTGTTGTCTTTTAGGTCTGTTATCATTCGGCGAAGGTTTTCATTAGTGGCGAAAGTAGTGGCATTGTGAAGCGGGCCAGTACGAGTTTGGTCACACAATATGCAGTTCTCTTTGCAGTTCTTCTATTCGCTTTGCCCGCGCGGGCGAAGCGTTCATTGTTTTTTACACCCGTCACGCTCGCGTGAGCAGATTTTCAAAGCCCGCTCCGCCCGCGCGGGCAAAGCGACTGCAATGGAAACCGGCCTTTATGCTAGAGGACAGTATACGGGTTTTAGTTGCTTTCTACTCCTCTGGCTTTGCTTGATTTAGCTTCCTTTTTCGAGCTGCTCGTTCCTTTGCTTTATTTAGTTTAGATTTACTGATTTGTAAATGGCAAGACTTGTGCAACGCAGCTTCGTTTTCGATCAAGGCATTAACATTTAGGTCGAGCGGCAGAGTAATGCTAACGGGCAATATGACATCCAGTGAATCATGGAACTCAGAAACATTTTGTAGAAACGAGTTATACACGGTTCTGGGATCGCTCTTATCTGCTCCACGTGATCTTAATGGGCATCTTAGCTTTTCTGATATATCTTTCTAGCACATGATGCATTGACTCCAAGAAAATGCCATTATTCATTAATCATTATCTCTGAAATTTGCGAAACGAGGCACACAAAAAGGCAGGATTTCTAGCTCAAGAAAGGCAAAACTAATTGCAGACACACTTTAAAAACATCCTTTAACATAAGAAGATTTATCTAGAGAAATTTGTAAAAAAGAAAACCTGTTATAATTGCATATCAAAGACAAAGACAAAGGCTGAATACTTACAGTTTTCGTAAAGATGCATGGTCATGCAGCCGCCATTTTGGGAATGACAAATTGACGAGTGTTTCTGGTACTAGTTGTTTATGTACTATTTAAAAAACGAGCAGGAGTGCTTTATTAGGTTTAAAGCCACGAGCGCGCAGCGCGAGTAGCTTTAGACCTAATAAAACACGACCTGCGAGTTTTTTAAATGGCTTCAAAAACGTATGCATAATAAGTCAAATCTTTATATAAAAATCTTTATATAGTTTGCATAACAATGGTCTGTTAAGTTTGTTAAAGTTGCATAACAATGGTCTGTTCGGTTTGTTAAAGTGTTCTTTAGCTGGTATAAAGACGTATGCACGTGACTAATTTCTTACTCCAGATTGGATAATTGGTTCAAGAATTATTAATGAGTTTTTGAAAGCAATTTCTAAATATAGCCTTTATTCTCATTTGGAGAGACTAAATAGTTTACTTCGACCATTAAAACGACACGTAAGATTGACTTTCGGCATAAGATGCAATTTATATAAAAAGCACCACACAGAGTCCAAGGGATATTTTCAAAAGTTTAATCCCCTTTAGATCGCTTATCAGGAATATCTGCATTGGGCACCCCTTTCAATATTGATAGTACTACCATAACCTATAACTGAGCCAAGTTTGGTGCTTAAATTGCCAGCTCTGTAAACATCGTGACCTGACTATAATAGAGAGTTTGAGCAAGAGAACGAAGTCGGACGACAACGACGTGGTTGACAATTTTTGCCTGTCTTGCACATTGTGTTGCGCGTTCTGAGTTTAGGGTCAGGAGTGAAGACAGATTATTTTATTTTACAATCTTTGTCACATGACCGGTTTAACCCACAGAGCTAGTTGCTCCTTTACGGGTAACCTGCTAATGCAATACTGAAATATAGGTTAACACAGTGGATATATCGCTTCAAAATCGCTAATCACTGAGACGTTAGATTTAATGTGGTCCTGAGCAATTCTAATCATGTGGATCGAAAAAGAAAAGGAATTTAATTTAAATTTCACATGCTCACTAAAAAGTGATATTTCCACTGGGTTAACAGCAACTAATGACAACACAGTTTGACAGAAAGACTGGTCAAGGGACGACACAAATGACACTTTACACACACTGTTTTAAACGTGATCTGCAGTAATAACTGTTCTGAAATGTTGAAGTGTTTACTCTAGGAACTTGTAACATAATTTTTGCTCCTCCATCAATTTCTCTCGTCAACCGATCTGTTGTCTTTACATGGATATTATGGTCATTAGATAGAACTAACGCTTTGTAAAGGTAGACCATATCCAGGAATTCATGCCAGTATGTTAATGGTAGTAAACCACTTTTGGCAAGTCTATCTTTGTATGATACTCCTGACAAGAATGGCAGTGATAAAATGTATCTGGTGGCGAGACGTTGGACGTTTTCTACTTGAAGGTTAAGTGATACCGACTGTGGTGACCAAATTTGTGTGCAATATGTCATCTGGCTTCGCACCATTGTCTTGTAAAGCGCAAGGCGGGATTTCTCGTTACGAATGTCCATTGATGATCTTTTAATGAAGCCGAGCATTTTGTTTGCTTTGGCACATACCATGGACACGTGCTGGTTCCATTTCAAATCGGATGTGATGATCACTCCAAGATCTTTCTGGGCATTGGTTCTCTTGATGGGAGTGTCGTACTTAAGATGGGAGTGTCGTACTTAAGGTGGTAGCTCGACGGCACTAGCTTCAGATTTCTGGTCACCGAAAGAACTTCACATTTCGATTGATTCAGATCCATCCGCCACAATTCACACCAATTGTTAATACCATCAAGGTCTTTTTGAAGATATTGTTCATCCTTATGTGATCTAACTGGACGATAGCATTTAGTATCATCAGCATACAAAGCAACAGACGATGTACATGTTTCCTGCGGAAGATCGTTCACGTAAATAATAAACAGTAAAGGACCAAGTATTGAACCTTGCGGCACGCCAGAAAGTACTGGGAGAGAATGTGAAGTTTTGCCAAGGACAGTTACTCTTTGGTGACGATTGGTTAAGTAGTCTTCAAACCATTTCAACAAAGTCCCACCAATCCCGAATTTCTTTAACTTTCTTACAGTACAAGTAAACGATGATCAACTCTATCCCTATCTCTAGATTAGAGATTCATGTCTAGCTGTTTGTGAATGCTGACTCAAATCCTTACCCTGATCAGGATAAAACAGCGAGACATGAATCCATATCCCGTCTTCGTTCTTCTGCCTTCGTTCACAACGAATATTTTGGCAAAATTCGTTGTGAACTCCGTTCTGCACGAAGGCAGAAGGATTTGTCCGACGGGATATAGTTTCATGTCTCGCTGTTTTTTTCTGGATAAGGACAAGAATTATGCCGGTCAGTATCATAAACAGCGACACATGGGAAGACACGTTGAGCAACCACCAGTGACGTCCAACTCAGTATGCGCAAGATAATGTGCAGACGGCAAAATTGTCAAGTATGCCATCGTCTTCGCACTTCGTTGTCTTGCTCAAACTCTCTAATTGCAGATTTACGACAATCCCCCATCACAGAACAAGTCTGTGATTGCCAGGCAACATCTTGCATGTACTAATAGGGCTTGACAGCTGGAACACCAAAATGGTTCACTTTTATTTATTTATTAGCTTCACTAATACTTTACATTACAATATAATATTACATTACAATTAGACATTTTTAACAACATTTTTGGCTGTTAATGCCTAATTTGACACAATAAGTAAAGTCCTGTTACATAAACACTATCTTATTGCAGCTCCTATAATAGTGTATTTTAATAAGGCTTGTCAGCTTAATTTTACGTTAATAAAATACAGCTAATTCAATTAAGGTTGTCCTTTCAAAGTCAAAACTCAAAACGGCAAAACAATCTCATAGTAATAATGCTTTTCGCGCTTAGAGGTCAAAGTTTGGCGCTTAGAGGTCTAAATTGATTTAATTTAGCTGTATTTCAAAGCAAACTTCCCAATAGCTTAGTTGTATACTATGAAATATGTTTTTCAGAAATATAGTCTGGATCAATTCTAAAAATTTTCAGGGGGAGCAGGGGGCATCACAGGCATATCCCCAGATTGCCCTCCCCTAAGAGTGCAGGGTCTCACATATGACCCAGGGGCGGATTCAGCGTCTCAATCTGACCGTAGCATTTTGGATGAAATCAACATGCGGGGCCGAAGGCCACGCCCTACCTAGGGGGGTTTGGGGGCATGCCCCCCCAGAAAATTTTTGAATTTTGAAGCCCGCAAGTACCATTTCGTGCATTCTGAGCATCGAAATTAGATTTAAAATTTGTAGAAAAGTACCTGTTTTTCACACCAAAATAAGAAAAAAACGCACAAAAGTTACAAAATTTATTCATCAACATGCCACTTCGAACAACAGATTATCTTGAAAAAGTAAGATAACAGTAGTTCGAAAGTTTTCAAATGTACATCATCTTGAAACAGCGGCCCAACGACAGTTAGGGAAAATGTTTATCTGGCTAAGCAGCAGCATATATAGATCATCCTGAAACAGCAGGACAACTTATGGCAGTCAAGAAAAATATTTTCTGTACTGTATATAGAAAATCTCCAGGTTATAGGAAAAATGTTTATTTGTTTATGTTTTTTGTACTAAAATTCGAGCAGTTCTGCAGGAATTCGCGCGGAGCTGGGTGCGCAAATTTTAGTACTGCCGGAAATATAATCCGCGCGAAAAGCTTTGCGGTGTGATATTCACTTCACTCGTTGTTAGTAAATAATATAATGCAAGGCAATACCATATACGAACCTACTGTATAATATATGGGATGCTAATAAAAATTAGTTATTGTTATTGTATTAGGCAAATGAAAACCATACATTTTGAAGTTTGAACTTTATACGCTTTACTGTTATCATGAATTTTGTTTAGACAAATATTGAAGTATTTGTTGTTATAGTTATATTAATTAAACAAACCAAAAGGAACCAACACGGAAAAT
>CACRXK020004418.1:0-17335 GCA_902702795.2 Paramuricea clavata | reverse complement strand
CATGCCCGTTCGCAGGTTAAGGGTGGGCATAGCTCTGGAGAAATCGAATTGATTCAGGCCTGTGATTGGCTAACGGCAGATATAGTACGTTGGATTTCCAACGTGAGTTCTATATAAACAAAGTATTTGGAATTTCTCGTCGAAAATTTGATACTTTTTACACTGAAATCGATCGAAAACAACTAGAAATTCTGGAGGAAATATGTGCGAAAGCTGCGGATTGATAGGGACGATGTATACAAACACTAACAGTACAGATCGAAGCGCCTTCGCTCGAAACGTCGAAGTTCTCCTTGTATTTTTCAGGTAGCTATATCCCTATCCAACCGAAGCTTTCGTACATATTTCCCCCAGAATTTTTAGTTGTTTTCAATTCGATTTCAGTGTAAAATGTATCAAATTTTCGACGCGAAATTCTAAATACTTTATTTATATTTTGCAACATTGCTGAGTATGCGTAGAACTCACGTTGGAAATTCAACGTGATCAATTCGATTTCTCCAGAGCTATGCCCACCCTTAACCTGCGAACGGGCATGCTCGGGGAACGAGATTGGATACGAACCTATAATATATGGGATGCTAATAAAAATTAGTTATTGTTATTGTATTAGGCAAATGAAAACCATACATTTTGAAGTTTGAACTTTATACGCTTTACTGTTATCATGAATTTTGTTTAGACAAATATTGAAGTATTTGTTGTTATAGTTATATTAATTAAACAAACCAAAAGGAACCAACACGGAAAATTACTTGCGCGAATTTAAAGCTGCGCGAACAAGTTTCGCGAAATTGGAATGCGCGAATTTAAAGCTGAACGAAAATGAGTATACGACGCGAATTTTAATACAAGTAAGGTATACAATACATGGATTTGAAACATCTAACCATATATTTATGACACGTTATCCCAGGAAGCAGGCTCAGCTGTTGTAATTCTAAACTCTGTTAGTATACATGTAAACTACAATATAATATATCGGAGTGTAACTATTTCTATAAATTTCACTTACACTACTCACTAGTCTTTATAGACTACAACAGGTCTACAACTAATAATTACATGAGCAAAGTCTAAGCCATAAAATATATAGGAGATTAACTATAAACATATTTCTTAATATAAACACACATGGCATGCCAATGGCTATCACTTAGTGTGAGTGGCCATTGATATTGTTCTGCATTTTTATAATAATACGTTTCATCAGCAAATATATGGTAATATATTCGAGACGCATGAACTGTGTAAAATTCGATATGTTATTTACATATTTAATATACTATTCATGAGACTGACCTGACACGGAGGTGATTCAAACAGCGCTGTCTTCACAGTTTACATCGCGGGAAATGCAAATTATGCCAATAATCGCACACCAAAAGCATTCGATCAGAATTCTTTCGCGCACCTTTTCGTTAAATGAAACACGTTTATATTCGTTCATTATACACAGAAGATCGTGGAGTGCTGTAGAAGTCATGTCTTTCTCCTTGGAACGAGCGGCGATTAAAATTTACCGACTATTCGATTACAACGTGGAGCCGACACGACAATAACAAGCCAGCATCGCTCTGAAGTCGATGCGACTATTGCAAACAGTAGAATTTTGCCTCATTCTTATTGGCTTGCTTCGTCTGACCGTAGCAAACCAATCAGCACGCCGTATTTGCGAATTTTTGCAACGGTCAGTTTCAATCTGACCACTGCAAAAATTTCCAAATACAGCGCTATGATTGGTTTGCTACGGTTAGACGAAGCAAGCCAATCACAATGAAGCAAATGCTACGACTTCAGAACGATGTGATATAGTACTAGTGCAAAACCCGCAAATAAAGGCAGTATTTCGGGCGGAAATTTGAGAAAAACCCGAATTTAATTATCCAAAATGAAATAAAAACTCGATAAAATTGTATCAATATGATTTAGTAAATTTTAAAAAAATTGCACCAAGTTTCAATGAAAAATTGAAAATAACGGCAATTAAAACTAGTATAACGTTTTAGATTTTTAATAACTTTAAAAAAGGTACAACCTGGAAAAATATATCTCAGGGAAAATCTGACCGTAGCATATGCTACGGTTGCAACGGTCTGAATCCGCCCCTGTGACCATTCAACCTTGGCAGCTATGGCTGTGTGATATTGCATACATTCATGGGCGTACCGGAAGGAAAAATTTAGGGGGGCGGAAAGAAATTTGCCCGAGGGGGGGGACGTCAGTGTACCATTTTAGGGGTCATTTTCGGTCAGTGTACCATTTTAGGGGTCAAAAATTTTTTCCGGACATACCAAAATTTTCCGGAACCTGACAAAAATTTTAGAAACATCACAATATTGACCACAAAATTTACAGAATTTGTCCCATTTATTTTTTTAATAAACCAAAATTGCCCGACTGTTCAGCGAATATTGCCCGACTGCCCAACAAACTGGGGGGGCTGCCATGCATACATTTACACGATAACTGATCGAAAACATCATGTTGTATATTATACCTCCGCATACTTAATCGATGAAATCAATAATCGATGAGTATCGATATCAATCAAATACCAATCGATATTTATTAAGGCAAAAAAAAATGTGGGTTTCTAGTTTCCCGACCCTACCTGGCTTTTGGGTGCCGAAATTCCGACCCTGAACTTTTTTATTGGATCATGCTTGTGTTTCCACTAAGTGTTTCCACTTTTTGTTTAAAATAAATGTTAAAACCAACCTACCCTACCTACGTTTTTACAAGAAGAAATAGGAAACCCACACATTTTCCCCCTAATCGATTGATATTGAAAATCGATGAATAATCGATGGCTTGTTGGGGGGGGGGGGGACATTATGATTTACGGTATCACTGTATTACGATATTGGAAATCTTAAAAATATGAAAAATTGCGGTATTACGATAAATTGGAAATCTTGTGGTACACGATATTTGCAAATTTGGACTCAAAAACTGTGGTTATTGGCAAAATCTGCTTGAGGTATTACGGCATTGAATACCCCCAATACCCCCTCCTTGTTTTGCTGTGACCTTTCATCGATTGATTATCCATTGATGAAGAAATCCTCTGTTAATATGCATGCAATCAAACATGTAACGCCATAATTTGATTAATACGTACTTTAATGTTGTAACAAAACAAATGTGAACAGAATTCAGTAACAATGGATTAAATTAAGTTTTTATCTGGCTATACAGATTAAATACAAGTGTGTGATTTACTATTTTAATAGCTCGAACACACTGACACGTGGCAACTATTTAGGATATAATAATCGATGAATATCGATAATAATCGATAAAATTGGCCATCACGTTTTGTGACTATCGATTGGTCATCGATTGACCAATGTCAATCGATATCAATTAAGTAATTAATATCGATTGATTACCATCGATTGATCGATTGGATTTCCGATGATTGGTTTTCATCGACTATAAAGTACGCCGGGATTATACTAACCTCTTTAAAATGAATCGCTTTCAACATATTTGATAAATTTCTTGTGTTGAAAAGTTGAGCCATGAGGATATATTCCCTTTCTTCTGGGCCTGGTTGTTGAGAAAGACAAGACATGGATGGGACTTTTAAAAGTACAACAGTTTTCACGACATAGTATATTTACAGAATTACAGCAGAAAAATTATAAAATATTTGTTAGCATTTCTTTTTTTATTTCCCGCCAATTTGCGCTATGTTTGTTTTTAATTACATGTAAAGCAAGCTAAATTCACTGGCTAAATCACATCGCTGACAAAGGCGGTGAAGTCGTGACCTGGTCGTGACCGATGAACGTGAATCACGCACTTCTATTACGTGTTCCCGCGTGTATTTATGTCGTGCTCAATATTGAATGCTGCGCAACAAAATGGCGGAATTTCCAAACAAAGTGTTTACTCAATCGGTTGGAAGATCGCACCGAGATAAAGGAATTTCGCACAAGAAAAAGATTCATAAACCACGCCATACGTCCTCGCAAAACTGGAACGTTTCTACTTCAAGTTTCTCATCGACAATGTCATGCCCATCCAGTTTCACAAGTGATGATAGTGAACAGAATATCAGAAGCAAGCTGAAGAAAATTAAAAAAGAAGGTAAGAGCAATCAGCAAAGAGGCCGAGAAAAGGAAAAAATACAGTTTGTGCTTATGTTAGTTTGAAATGTTTCAAGATTGCTCACAACAGGATTTCATTAATCTGGGGTGATATAAAAAATGAACGTCTGTGCAATGGCAATGCCAGTTCCAGTTTCTGGGATGTCATTCGTGCCAGTTGAGCTTGATGTCAGTCGTACATATTATGAAGAAGTGTTGTAGGATAAGCTGCATAGTAGTGGTTTTTTACACATTATTGGCGGTGTAATGGTGTTGAAATTGATGAGGGAACTCATCCATATTCAAGTTGCCTCACAAAATATCACATTGTGACATTCAATGACGTTTTGGGTGGGCAGGTGGGTCAAAACTGTATGCTGTGTTGTGTGGTAAATTTAACAAAAATCTTGTCATAAGGTATGCCACGCTTAACATTTTCAAGTCTGGGTGGGTTCAGATAAAAAAAATGTCAATTTGATGTCTTGTATGGCAACGTGCCCCCTAAGTTACAGACAACATTCACATATGTTGGTAATTTGGGCATATTAGTATTTTTACTATTTCGTGGAAAAAATACGTAGTGGAAAAAATCTTACAGATCACATTAAAAATTTATTTGCATGTTAAACTCCCTTTATACAGTCATCAGCACTTGGCAATTGCTGAAGACAGACTGTCTTCATCTGAAGGAAATGTTGAGGCAAATGAAATATATTTTGGTTTGCATTGCAAAAAAAATGCTGCTCAAGGTTATAAATTAAATTTCAAAAATCAACTTCTTCACATTCAATTTCAAAATCAACTTCTTCGCTTCAAAACAGGACAAAATACCTATGAAAATAATTTCAATTGATTCAACTGATCAATGTATTGCCATCAATGGTGAACCACGTGGGTATAGGGCTTTTAGGGACTGTTCGTTATTTATACCCATTAGAAAAGGGTACATACATACATACATAAGAATTTATTCAAAGTGTTCAAATATTATCACTACAAACATGTCAAATAGTGTAAATCTTCGCACCTTGAAAAGGAGGAATCGAGTGGTTAACCCTATATTAACGATTTCCTGACAAACATACTAACATAAAACAGACACTTGCATATGCATGCATCTTTATATATACCTATTGGCTAAAAATATTCATAATTATATACCTGGTATCCCCCAAAAAACTTGCACTGTTCGATTTCATGTAAGGTAAAAACTATAAAAGCTATTACACTCAAATAAATTCTATTGTATTCAGGAAAGGCTAACTTAGGCCCCGTTTACACTATACCGGATTACTTTTCATACCGGATTAATTTTTACTCGGAAGTAAAAAAACAAGGGTGTTTGCACTATGCCGCTTCGCTCTGTTGCCAGCTTATGTCTTTCACTGTCGCCATGGAAACAAGTAGCCAATATACCAAAATTTATTAAAAACAAGAACTAACACCCGTTTTCTTTGTAAAGTATAACTTTGTTTAATTAAAAAGCTTGACCACCAGACGTTGCTTCGTTTCGCTCTAATCCAAAATTGACGAGTATTCCTTTAAATTTTGCTCTTTCGAAAGTGAAAAGTCAATGTTATTATCGTTTTCTTTATTTGTGTTCGGCAGAAATAGTAAATGGTTGTAAGGCGAAACAAACAACAGCTATAAAGTATTGTAAAAGCGAGCAAATAAAGGCGACAATGTTAAAACATACACGCCAAAACCGATTTTGTACGTGTACCGGATTAGCCTGTTTACACTGCTCCGGCACATACCGGATTACTTTTCATATCACCTCCAAAGCGGAGTGATTTTTATGCCGCGTCACGTACCGGATTACTGTGGCGTAGTGTAAACAGCAGCCGAATCCGGTATGAAAATCGCTCCGCTCCGATGCAATCCAGTATAGTGTAAACAGGGCCTTAGATTTTGATATGCAGCCCTAAAATTGTCATTTAATACTACGTGAGATACAAATGTTTGAATTTGGCGCACACTTTAAAAATGCGTAAAAAAATCGAGAAACATGGCTGATCAAATTTATGTGAAAACAATTGCCATTTTCCACAAAAATTAACAATTTAAATTTTAACATTTCAACTCAACTTTAATTTCAGGTAATATCCTAGTATAAGTTAGCCTTTTGTGTTTCTTGGGAAGCGAAATAAATATGAAACATTTAACAACGTTCGAAAGCATATTCAACGTCCTTTGCAATGGGAGTTCGTATTATAAAGTTGGTCTTTGTTCGCCTTTTGAATATGCCTCGATTAACAAAAGATCAAAGAGTTTGGGTTTTATGCTTTCCCGTGCTACACATTGTATACGTAAAAAAGGACATACTTTCTAAGACGAATGAATAAATTGTTTATCCAATAATTATGTTTTTCATTCGTTATTTTGGCAACAATATATTTAACATTGTCAAATATGATTATTCGATTTAAAACATCGATAGCTTAGTCATTGTTGCACGGACATTCAAATGTTATATATCAAAATCTAAGTTAGCCCTTTCTGAATACAATGAAACAGTGCAATAGCTTTTATAGCTATTGAGTGCAATAGCTTTTATAGTTTTTACGTTACATTAAATCAAACAGCGCAAGTTTTTTTTGGGACACCCAGTAGTTTTAAGTTACGTTTAAATAGGTTGAAATTTCCTGCCTCTACAACGTCTTTGGGCAGATTGTTCCATTCGTTAATAATTCTTACAAAGAATGAATATTTGTAAGAGTTACATTTTGCAACATATAGTTTGTAATCATGATTCGCCCTAGGCCTAGTGCGTTTCGAACCAAGTTCAAAATACAGTAGGTATCAAAGTCCAAATTATTGATATTAAAAACTGTCTTGTACTGTGGCACTCAATCAGTGATAAATAAAGTCTACGTTCCTCTAAAGTTGACCATTTTAATATTTTACATCTTTCTTCGTAACTCATTTCTTGTCTTTTCTGTCTGAGGGCGATTCTAGATGCTCTTCTTTGGACTTTTTTGAGCGCTTGTCAGTCTTTGACTAAATGAGGGGACCAAATTGGTATGGCATATTCCAGTATGGGTCTCACAAGTGATTTATACAGCATTGAAAAAATTCGTTTATCTACTGCACCGACTGTTCGTTTAATAATGCCCAGTACCTTGTTTGCTCTACTAACGACTATACTGTAGCTACGTGTTGACTTCACGAGAGGTCCTTTGTGATGGTTACTCAGAGGTCTATAATTTGATCGACTGATTTCAGGCAAGTTTCTGCTAGTGAATAAATCGGAACAGAATTGTCACGCGCGTGTGTAATTCGTATCACTTCACACTTATCTGTGTTAAAAGGTAATTGCCATGTCTTGGACCAGTCGTGGAGGTGCGTTAAGTCTGCCTGTAATATTTGTACATCAAGTGTTTTATCGCATATTTCTCAATAGAGTTTTGTGTCGTCTGCATACAGCTTAATTTGAGATGCAGCTCTTGTTGATATATCATTAACATAAATTAGAAGGGTGGGGAAAAATGGGGGTGATCATATCATACAATGTTCATCTTGTCCTTTTGGGATGGTCCTTGCTTTTGTTGGAGCCTTTTGGGAAGAGGGGGATTGTAAAAATACTATAAATTTGAACACTATAAATGAGAAATTGTGAATGATATTATGGGAAGTACTGTAATTGTTGTAATAGATAAGTTATGTAATTTTAAAACAAATCAAGCTATCCAAAATTGTGGTAACCAAACCTGGGTTACTGCCACGTTACCGCAAACTTTGTTTTGCGGTAACCTAATTTGCTTTCCTTAAGTAATGTACATAAGTCCGTAATAAATTCTATAATTAATAACTGTGTTAACAGTTAATAAAGTACCAATCACGGAAAAGTAACAGTCCCATGTGGGACGTCCCGCAGGACGAAAAATCCATCCCGCAGGACGAAAAATCCCTCGGGACGGGAAATCTATCCCGTGGGATGGGTAATTTTCGTGGGGTTGGAAGAGAGACGCATTGCTTGGGAGATAATAATATATGTAGAAATTTGTTTATATGTAAGTTGAACTTGAAGGTGTGCACGCTAAAATGGGAAAGTTAAACCAGCATAGCAAAGAGCGGATAATAAAAGTGAAGGAAGAAGGCTACAGTATAAACCATCGCAAACCAAAGTATAAAAGACAAGTGCCGAATATCTGCCATGCAAACGAAAGTAATTTGTGACAAATCGCTATTGGCGTATTGCGTGTCGATTCATTAAAAAAATCACTCAAATGTCTTGTTCCGTTGCAATGCCGTGAACTAAATTCAACAAACAGTCAAATTCATCTATAGTCAATACCCGTATATACTGTAAATACTGTAGTCCATAATCTATATATTATAGCGCGACCATAGCACGACGTTTGAAACTCAATTGCATTTTAATTTGGTACAACATCAACGATATTGTCCATGTTTTTTCGCAAAATCACAAAAACCGTCTAGACTAAACTAAAAGAAAATGTAATATTCATTTATCTTAATTCTCATGTAATTTTATTTATTTGTGCGAAATTGACGGGATTCCGTCCGGAGGGACAAATTTCTTATACTGTACTGTACCTGTGTACCATATTTCTTATATACACTGTACTGTATCTGAGCATATACATATGAAACACAATGGCTTCCTGTTCTTTTTGTATCAGCATCACTGCTGCAGGCATTTCGAAGTCTGACTTGTATAACATTGGAATGGTAGGTGCCAGAGGTAGCAAGGATTCAAAGTGCAAGAAATTTAGAAGATTCAACTACCTGTACGTGAATAATACAAAAAGGGCCTTAGCTCGAAATGTAGACTTTCCCGAAGTCCTTTCAAGTCTACTTGAAATGTTGAGATTCTCATTTTTCACATAGTGGAATCTTCCACAGTGCTCGCAGCTTGTTGAATTTTGCCTACAGCCCTACTGTAACATTAACTACTGTTACAAACACCTAAACACAGCTTTCTGGCATTCATTCTTTTGTGTGAATAGAATCATTAAACACATACCAATTTCCTAGATCTTAGAGGAATTAGTATTGCAACTACTGAATACCGATATATTGCCATCAACATGTCAAGGTATATTGGTATTTTATACCATGTTTTTTCATGGTCGTGGCAAACTTTTGCTTTCCTTTTCCTCCTTGCAAAGCCATCCCATGGATTTGATCACAACTGCTACTCTGTCAATGTGGCCATGCATGTATCCAAATCATAACATTCAATTACCAGACGTAATAATAAAAATAAAATCTTAATTTAAACTAGTAAAGGACCGGTCAGCCAATAGACTAGACTTGCCCAAGTCGCTCGCTAGGGACCGCGCGTAGCAAGAAGGGAGCGCTTGAGAAAGACGGAAGCGAGCGACTTGTGTCACTTGCCTGATTTTGAATCTTACTGAAAAATTTGGCGCGAAAATCAATTATGACATAGTGGGCGTTCACCATGTCGATTTCACTAGTTCATTATTGTTTTGGCGTCGTTAGTACATAATAATAATGGTGATCGCTAGATAGTATACTTCAAAATAAAGTTTCCGTTTTTGTAACGTAGAAAAAACTATCCTAACACAAAACTAAACCCTAACCCTAATACTTACCCTAACCTAACCTAAACCCTAACCTAACCCTAACCCTAACTTATTTTAAAAATTGATATAAAAACGGAAACCTTATTTTGAAGTATACTATCTAGCAATTGCCTAATAATAATGAGCATTCACTGACGTCACTGGAGCAAAAATGCACCGGTGAATTTGGCGCGCTTGCGGGTGACAAAAGTCTTTCGCTTCCAGGAACCACGAACCGCGGACTTTAGAAAGTTTACCAATAGACATTTCCCCTTTTGAGTGAAATTTTGATCTGGACAAAAATTTCATCACAGCTTGAAAGAGCATCACAAAATTAGTAATATTCCGAAGTTTCGTTGCGAAATGTTGTAAAATGCGGATAATATAGCCTTGCGAAGTTTGCCTTTTTCAGTCATTTTGCATTACAAACGGGAAATTGATAATCAGTTTGATCATCTGATTATCAATTTCCCATTTTAATGCAAAATGACTGAAAAACGGCAAACTTCGCAAGGCTATATTATCCGCATTTTACAACGTTTCGCAACGAAACTTCGGAATATTACTAATTTTGTGATGCTCTTTCAAGCTGTGATGAAATTTTTGTCCAGACATATCTAGATCAAAATTTCACTCATAAGGGGAAAGGTCTACAGGGATTTCAGAATTGAACTTTTACCGCCGGCTACTTTTCGTCTGGTCACAGGAAAACTTTTATATACAAAGGTACAAGCGAACCAACACGATGTTTGTTATGTTCCAATTGGAATTCAAGCAAAACATCACTTATTTTGGAAGATCAATAATACATAGTACCAAACATAGCTTGCTTTCTTAAGTTGCTGTCGAAAAAGCGATAAGATAAACATTCTTTGTTTTCTCGTCGCCATCTTAAATTTCGCAGCAAATGGTCAGCGGCTCTGAATCTTCCTGAACAGGAAGATGACTCTGATTGACTCTGGCAGTGACTTAAGCATTGGGGAATCCGAATTTGACAGTGAGCCAGAGAACGAGTCAGATTCAGAGCTACTTGGCAAATGTTTTTCAAGTGACTAATTCTTTGACAGTGAACTAATTATGATAAAGTGATGAAGTAAAGTTCATTACGTACATAAGTATAACATAATTTGATTAATGATTTCGGACTCATAAATTAATACTAATAGTGTACATTGTCATTCTGTTCATGCAGCTGTAAAAATTAAACTACTAGTACCACATTAGAGTACATTGTCACTTACAAGTATAAATGCAAATGACATCTAAATCTAACATGTCAATAGTTGTACTTTGTCTTTTTAGTTTTTCTATATTATTTGATTGTTAAGGCCCGTTTACACGGGCGATTGTTGCTGCGATTTTAGTTGCGATTTTCTCCTTTTGGAGGATATGAAGGAGTAGATTACTTAACGACGTTGTTATGAAATTTCATAACCTGGATCATTTATAACTCATCCACTCCTTCACATCCATCAGAAGAAGAAAATCGCCCTAAAATCGCAGCAAAAATCATCCGTGTAAACGGGCCTTTAATGGACCAATCCCCAATTAACCAAAATTTTGAACTCAACAAGTCTAGACAAACATTTCATCACAGCTTGAAAGAGCACCACAAAATTAGTAATATTCCAAAGTTTCGTTACAAAATGTTGTAGCGGATAATATAGCCTTGGGAAGTTTTCAATTTTCAGTCATTTTGTATTACTAACGGGAAATGGTTACCACTTCTGTGCGTAATACTAAATGACTGAAAATTACAAACTTCCCAAGGCTATATTATCCGCATTTTACAACATTTCGCAACGAAATTTGGAATATTACTAATTTTGTGATGCTCTTTCATGCTATGATGGAATTTTGTCTGGACTTGTTGAGATCAAAATTTTGGTTAATTGGGGAATGGTCCATTTGCGGCGAAATTTTTTTAAATTTCCATGCGAGGGCACGCCCCCCTCCCCGCGCGATTTTTTAACTATCAGTCACAACCGGCTACTTTTTTGTAACAGCCGCCTACTTCAAATCATTCTGAAACCCCTGCGGTCTATTATAGTATACAGGCTGGTACGAATCGGTGACATATAATAACAAAGTCAAAGACATTTGGGTAAAGTATATGTATGTTCAACTGTTCAAGTAACAAGATTTATCGGTCTGCGTGCGTGTCAGCTGTGGTTTCTAAATGTAACTGTAGTCATTATGAATTATTTATTTTTACTCCTGTGTGAGAAGCAAAATACAGAAATGTCATTATATAATGACAGATTTACAGTCATTGATTGCCAGTGTAAATAATCTGATAGAACAGTTGTACAATATATAAGAACAGTACGTGCAGTATATAGAAATTGTGGTGATGGATATCTTTTTATTTGGGTTTAATTTGTCTTTTACAGTGTATTATCTTTTGAAACATCATTCTGTCTTACTTCATTTACAGGTATATGGCCTAAAGAATGCCAAAAATCATCATCACAACACACTGCCCGTCATGGTAGCATCAAACTGAAGTTTAAAAGAAACAATGGTAAGGTTTCATTGCAGGTGATTGTGATGGTGACTTAGCCTTTTTACATTTTTGCACAGAGAGACTGGAATAACTGGAATATAATACTTTTTACTGTATGGTACATTATATCATAATAGCAAAATTAATAGTTTGTTAATATAAATAATAAATATTGTTATTGGTTGATTGGCGAAAATACATTACACATGTGATGACGAAGACTATGTATATTTTTGTATAAAGGCCGGGTGTGTATATACAGTATAGGTATCAGTGGTGAACTTTTCTCCACACCCAGGGCCGCCGAGAGCTTGGCGGGGGCCCGGGGCAAATTTTTTTTAGGGCCCCTATTTCAAAATTTTTAGGGAAAAAATTTTTCCGGACGAGTACGTTGTACTTGCTTTCCAGCAACTTTACCTCAATTATTCATACCAAATTTCGGTAACAAATGTCTTGCCCTTTGCGCGGAAATATTTCACCTAAAAAAATGACTGGGGCCCAACAAAAAATTTCTGGTGGCTTAGGCCAATTTGCCTGCCCCCCCCCCCCGTCTCGGCGGCCCTGTCCACACCCAAACTTGGAAGGGTGATATTCTTTCCCTATCCTTGAGCAGTCTGCAGAAAAACAAATTTGGAAAGACACTTGAGGAGTTTTCATACAATTATGAGAAGTTTTCATAAAATAAATAAATGTTGTTTCTTTAAGTCGAAATTGATCAAACTCTTTACAATAAGGAACTTTTGAATAGCGGGATAAAGCTGAAACCATACTCACTGTTGATTTTTGCGTGATTGTTATACAGTATGTATACGCACTCATCAGGTGAGATCACAATTCACCCCTTGTGTACTGTATTTTAACCCTTTCAGAATTTTCCTTTCTCTGACTATGTTTAGGTTCTGAGATTAAGTCAAAATTGGACATACGAAATGGACATAAACGTAAGAAAAAGAAGAAGAAATATAACAACGAGCATGGACACAACTCTCATAATTCCTTTCAACATGATCTCGGTAATACTGGTATTAAAACATCCCTTTCCAAGTACATTTCAATTAAAACATCTCCCAATGGTGGTGCATCTATTGTTTACATGAACTATAATGATGTAAAGCACCTTAAGGAAGAACATCTACAAAAACTCGTGGATGAGTTCTTTCGGATTGTTTTTGAAGAAAAGGAAGAAGGGATCGCGACCCACGTTATGGGTGTGGTTCATGATGCAGCACGTGACATTCCTGAACTTGTTAGGTACTTTGGTGAAAAGTATCCAAAACAGACAGTAAAAACTGAAATTTTAGGAAAAAAGAAAGACATAGATACAACTTGTTTTGTGGAGTATTACAACAAAGTGCAAGAAACTTATCAGAATGGGACATTTCGTTGTGGTGGTTCACTGCAGTTTAGTCTGGTGGGTACACGGCATGAGGAAACTGGTGGATATTTTCCAGACATGATAGATCTTATTGAAAAGTGTCCATTTCTCAAACCTGTCATGCCATGGGGAAAGTTCTCTTTGCTAAGGATGGATGATCCCCAACAGAGTAACGATGGTCCAATATTTTGGGTTCGGCCTGGAGAACAGATGGTGCCTGCTACAGAGAAATCCGGGTCACCATACAAAAGGAAAAGGTTAGAAACTCTGTTTTTGGCAGGCATGAGTCAGGATACTAGAGTGTAATACAGTTTAGTTATACACTCACAGTCAATCAATATATGGTTTAGAAACTCGGCCTAAGGCTTGCTTTATTCTACATATCTTTCTGGGGCCAGTTGTATAAAAACGTAGTTGGCGCTAACTGTAGTTAGCGTTAATCACTGTAGTTAAATCCTTAACTGTAATTAGTTAACTACATGACTTTACTGCGTTGCACAAAACGTAGTTAGTCGGATAGTTAACTAATCACGTAGTTAACTGTGCGTGGGGCTTGCGTGGGGCGTTTAAACACAAAATTACATCAAGTAAGCAGGGAGTAACGACCGCTGACACACATTTTCAACATGATTGTGGACTCGTATTTTGCAAATAGGCGGGAATTTTATTCAAAACACTAGAAAACAGTGAAAAATAAACAAGAAAACAAGGAAAATATGGCGCGTCATCGGTGTCAAAAATGTTATTCTATTTTAAGATAAGATTTTCATTTTCATATAACACTATAAATTTTGGATAACATACAATTTTTCATATAACGCTATAAATTTTGGATAACATGATTTTTCATATAACACTGATTTGAGATAACACGATTTTTCATATAACATTATAAATTTTGGATAACACACGATTTTTCATATAACACTTTCAATTTTGGATAACACACGATTTTTCATATAACACTTTAAATTTTGGATAACACACGATTTTTCATATAACATTAATTATAATCCTTTGCGAGTTTACGGGCTGCTGGAGCACGTGGCCAAGGAACTTGAAATTTTTATAGTACATGCACTTACATGCACATGTTTTTCATTTCAATCACTCAGAAGAAAAAATGAAAAATAAGCCATTTCTTCTCTTCCAAATGAATTAGAAAGAAATAAATCATACAGTTCGTATTAACTAATTAACAAAGCAACAAACGCGCCAGAGTTTATTTAACATGCAGTTCTACACAAAATGTGCAGTTCTAAATCCATTTGTGCAGTCCTTAAAACTCAAATGTGCAGTCACCAAACTAACAAAAATAGCCTTAATTAAAACAGTCGTCTCATTTACTCGTTACCCTTGTGGATGCTCCAGAAAATTCCAGAATTGCTATCATTAATTGAGCATCAAAAATATAAACGTTTTCTGGGGTTGGACTCCAGACCTCCTATTTTCCTCACAAATCACTTACGTACTGGCGTAATGGAAAAGAAAGTAAAATTGGGGCGAGCGAAGCTCCCCAAAAGAGATTAGAGTGGGAGAACCTAATATTCATAACAATCTTAAATTTGCATTTGAGGCAGCTACCGGGGGTAATTGTTAGGTTAATGTTACTGGCGCGTTTGTTGGTTTGTGTGCAATAAAACATAAAGTTATTAATTAGTTAATACTGTAATAATTTATTTCTTAAGATATATTAATATTAACAGTCTTACAACTTTCCTGTAGTGTCCGGACTTAAAACTATCGATCAACGCTCGTCCACGCCACCTATATTTGCTAACGTCAGTCTCTATAACGTCGGTCTCTATATTCTCTACACTACTCCCCTCTAAATTTAATAGATAACAAAGCTGCAAAAATGCAGTACAATTTAATAGATAACTAAGCTGCAAAAATGCAGTACAGTCCGACATATATGTATAGCTAAAGCTATTCATAGTCCCGTAACCACGCTGGTTTTTTTCTCGTTCGCGCTGGCCTTTCCGGTGGGGCTTGTGACTGTCCCTCGTTTCCTTCTACTGGTTCTCGCAATGTCTCGTCGCTACCGTCTCTCTGATTATCCTGTTCCATTGAACTCAATGGCCCATCCTGTTGTAATTCGTCAGGTATATGTTGTACGTCTTCTTGGACCTCATCAGGTAAATTTTGTCCGTGTTCCTCCCCGTTAATTGCCCGACTTGGTCTACTTTGTCTCAAATTTCTTCTAAAATACCTCACTGTCCACTCATCCTCATCATTTCCTCCGTTGGTTGGGGGTTCCGTTTGCGGGGTCTGGCCACTACAATTCTCCACGTTTTCTTTTCTCGTTTCGGGGGTTTCTTTCGATTGCAGTTTCGTCTCGTTTGGTGGTCGATTAGGTAGACTTTTCAACGGTCGTTCAAAACACGGTTTAAGACGATTGTAATAGACTACTAACCTATTCCTTTTGTTGGCATTTTTCTCGATTCGATACACCACATCTGAAATTTTCTTCACAATCGTATATGGTCCCCGCCACGGCCGTGATAGCTTCAAATTCTTTCCCTTTTTGACAAATGGTACATACAACCATACTTTTCCCCGACGTTGTACGTCGTATCTTTCGCCTTCGCGTCATAGTAGTCTTTATATCGCTCGCTAGATTTCTTTGTATTTACTCTGGTCAACTCGTATGTTCTTTCAAAACGTTTCCTCAATTTTTCCGCATACTCTGATGTAGTCAGTGGTACTTCTGCTTGAGGGGGCTCAGGTGTCATTAGGTCAACTGGGATTCTTGTTTCTCTTCCAAACATCAAGAAATGTGGAGAGAACCCTGTTGAACTTTGCACGGTGGACCGGTACGCCAACAATGCTTGAGGTAAACATCTGTCCCAATCATCTTGACGTTCATTGACCAACTTTGAAAGAATATCTTTCAGAGTCCGGTTCATTCGTTCAACAAGGCCATCACTTTGAGGGTGGTATGGTGTTGTTCGGGTTTTCTTTATCCCAAGAATATCGATTATCTCTTTGAAGACCGCGCTTTCGAAATTTCTCCCCTGGTCCGTATGCAGTCGCTGCATGACTCCATATCTACAAATCACTCATCCACCAATTTTTGTGCAATGATACGTGTTTCTTGATTTGGAATCGCGTACGCCTCCGGCCATTTCGTGAAATAGTCCACGACCACCAATATATATCGATTACCATCAGGGGTTTTAGGTAGTGGTCCAATGATGTCCATAGCAACACGTTCCATTGGGTATCCCGGTTGATCCAATACCATCATTCCGCGTCGTTTTCTCGACGGTCCATTTCGTTCTGCGCATATCTGACAATTCTTGCAATGCATCTCGACATCTGACTGCCAGTCGCTCCAATAAAATCTTCTCTTTATCACTTCTTTTAACCTCTGAGAACCGAGGTGACCCGCGCTGGGAATATCATGAGTCAACTCCAAAACTTCTTTTATTAATTTTCGTGGTAAACAAATTTGAAGATGTCGGTCATTACCATTATCGTTCTCGAAAATACGATACAAAAGTCCATCAACAAGCGTCAATTGATCGAATTTGCTCCAAAGTTTGCCCATTAGAGGACCCATACGTGTTATATCCTCCTTCGGTGGTCGCTTACCGTCTTTCACCCATCCGATCGCACGACAAATCTCTGGATCTTCGTGTTGATGCAAACTCAGTTCCTTCGCTGTCCAGCGCAGACACCACGGGCTCGTTTTGTCATTACCATTCGATGCGTTACATACGTGGCCACTCTGTACCTCACGAGTATCCTGAGGTATACGTGATACACCATCAGCATTACCATGACTACGTCCAGGTCTATG
>CACRXK020004417.1:0-31810 GCA_902702795.2 Paramuricea clavata | reverse complement strand
CTCTATTGCTTTGCCTACAGTTTTATACAGGCAATGTCATCGTGAAACGAGGGAGCTCAATAAGGATTTGTAAACAACAGCTCATTCAGGGCGGCAATTACGGCTTTAAAAACTAAATAATATAGAGCGGCACTTGCAGAACGCAAATCTTAGGCATATTCGTATGGAGGCGGGCCTCTAAGATATATCTCTTCTCCGAAGTAGGGGACATAATACTAGAGCGTGACATCATACTGAATTGTTTTGTTAGAAAATGGTTCATCTAGAACTTCATTCTTGATCATTCTGATTTCTGAGAATATCCAAATAGTACATAATCGTGATATTTTACTTTATTCGTTTACCGTTGTTGTAATTTGGTAATTATTTGCCGTTGCTAATTAGTGGAAATGTTCGTATCTGTTATCCACTTGTAATAATTTTAATTTCTTCCCGTCTGTTCTCTCTCTGACGGTTTCTTGGAAAGATGAGTTACTCGCTGGTGTCATGCACAGTAAATAGTCACCGGAAAACTATAAAACGAGTTTCCATAATACTCTAGTCCTAGATCTTGTCGTTGCCGAGCAAATCGGTTAGAAAGGTAGCTCATCTCCATATGAGCATGCCTAAGATTTGCGTTCTGCAAGTGCCGCTATATATTATTTAGTTTTTAAAGCCGTAATTGCCGCCCTTAATGAGCTGTTGAATTTGTTTACAACTCCTTATTGAGCTTTCTCGTTTCACGATGTCATTGACTGTATAAAACTGTAGGCATAGCAACAGAGATCTAAGTCAAATATATTTCTTAAAATTGCTGAAATTTTACATTCTCCCTCCTTACATATATTTGCCAATATTTTTCTGAGTATACACGAGTCACTTGTTTACATCCACCAAATGTCGGGGCTTAACTCGAATGCTTAAATCGTTAATTGACTTCGACTTTAAGCCCCCGGCGAAAAAGGGCGTGGCAGGGACTTAACTCGAAAAGGGCTTAACTCGGAGGGCTTAACTCGAAGGGCTTAACTCGAACAATACCTACCCCCTTTTGTACCTCTGAGCTTATTACGAATAAATTGACCTCGCGGTTTTATTTCGTGTAAAAGGTCAATTTATTCGTAATAAACTCAGAGGTATAAAAGCTAGTCCAAAATAATCTGTTCCTTAATGAAAATTGGCTGTTTATACGAGTTGTTCGTGACTTATTTAGGCTGCAGCTTATTTAAGCCAAGAAGTATGATAACTATTTCCAACTAGATTGTGGGCAACTCAAATTATTGCTCTTCATGCCTCAAATGTCGGGGCTTAACTCGAACGTCGAATGTTTACAATGACTTCGAGTTAAGCCCTTCTTTTTTCACGGGGCTTAACTCGAACTTTTCAAGTTGTGCTTCTTTCTTCGAGTTAAGCCCTTGACGAAAATGGGTGTGGTTTGGGCGTGGTCGGGTCTTAGCTGGAAAAGGGCTTAACTCAAAAGGTTTAACTCGAAGGGCTTAACTCGAAGATTACCTACCTCCTTGTAGCTATGCTCTATAGGGCTCGATGCGGAAATTCACTAAATTCAGTACTAGAAATTGGGAATTTTTCAGCTACTATTTTCAAGCCTGGCTTTAAAGAAACTAGAGCAAACATAAATGCATAGTCTTTCAGAACAGGCAAATTTTGCGAACATTTCATTTAATAAAAAGCAAAGCTTAAGTTATTGAAGAAAAGACTACAGTATGGAGATTTACAGTATGTGGTAAATATTTTAGTATTGATTGTCAAGAATCCGTGAAATCTCACCACGACAGAATTGTAGCTAAAACGTTTGCGCCATGTCTCCTCTAATGAAAGCGCAAAATACCATTTTAGAAAATCGCAAAATTTAAGTCTCGCGAAATTTCTACACTCAGAACTACCCTAGTCAAAAATTTGAAAAATAAATTCTTGATACAAATATGATCAATAACATGCATGTACAATGCAGCTCATATATCGACATAAATAAATTATTTAACAGCAGTACTAGTCTTGTTATTAGGCTACAGTTTGCATTTTGCCTTGCTAACGGCAATAAAGATGAGTAAAAACATTCAGTAAACAGTATATAGCTACCTTATGTTGACTTATTTCGAAAGTTGCATGTATATAGTTCAGATTTTTATAGAAAATAAAATGTTGTTCAGAAAGAAACTTATACGCCTGTATTCTAAAAGCTCACTCACACTCAAAGAGTGGAGGTTCAATCTCAGCTTCCCTTGAGCGTCGGTGCTGTTTTTGAATAGCTGCAGGGTTAGTGTCGTACCTTAATATGTGACTACTCACCTTCCAGCTATTCATACAGCATTGACACCCAACCAGGAAGCTCAGATTGAATCTCCACTCTTTGAGTGTGAGTGAGCTTTTAGAACACAGGCGATAATCTCCTTTTTCCTATTTTTGCATGCTAATCAAAATCGCGAAAATAAAGTCTCGCGAAATGTTGCCTCGAAAAGATCACGAAATTAAGTACGCTCGAAATAAGTACGAATATTAAATGTAATCAACTGACAATTTATCAGGTGAAATTAATTTTCTGCTTTGAAAACTCAAAAATTATTTTATAGGTAACCGGTAGTTATACCAGTAAAGAATTAGAGGCTTATTCAAAAGCTGGTCACGTGGCCGAGCAAAGCGTTTCATCAGTCAAAACTGTGGCCGCTTTTGGAGGGGAGAACAAACAGGCAGAATTGTAAGTGCCAGCTCAGCTGCTTCCAGTGTTTGAATAATTCGATTGCAAATCAATTAGGTAGACTTTTATATATCTTTTAATTGTTTTTGGATCATTTAATACTTGCAATACATGTACATCTTTCACGGCAAAATTCTACTTTAAATTTCTTCCGACGTCACGTCATGTTAGTAATTCTTGCGGCAGAATCAACATGGAACTACTTTGCACTATGCCATATATCGACACAAATGAAACATATATCCAAAAAGAAAACTGTTTAAAGAAAGGATGTAGTATATTCCGGATCCGTTCTGCGCATGAGTATGTTCGAGTCTTAAGCTTGTGAAACAAACAGTTTAATTAGGTTTTATAACAAACATACTTGCAGGGAAGTGAGTCCGGAATTGGATGCACGGAGGCGGGAAACGTCCAGGTGCGTCCAATATCGGACTCATCGAACCTACAACTGTATGTTTGGCTTTTATCACATGTCGTTTTTGTAAAATGTACTGAAGGACTTACGCATTTTAGTATATAATTTCTTGTTTCGATAACGAACATTTTAGCCGCCAACATCTTAAGCAAACAAACAAACTTAGGCTTAAATTGAAGCTAAGAAAATTATCTACCATATATGTATTCCCTTATTCTTGAAAAGAGAAAATGCACACATTCTGCGAAAACATTGCCAAGATTTACATAAACCTGCCCTTGCGGAACAAATTTCGGCGGCCATCTTTCTTCTCTTCCACTTTGAATACAGAATATTCCATTTTCACCAAACAAAATATAAAAATAATAATTATAAAATAATCAAAACCAATCAATTTATTTTTTATTTAAATATTCGCCTGAAATTTGTTCAAATATCGCTTCAAATGGCCGCCGAAAACATCGATTACGAACCCCCTCCTAAACATATATCATGAGCACGTGACCAGGTGGTTTGAGATTGAACGCATCTCCTAGCCTCGTAGCCAACAGGACAGCCGCTAGTACGCTAGGTATGAGCATGGATAATAAAATACATGGATAGGAAACTAGCTGACGTTACCTGATGTTTTCAATGGGATGATGGCGTTGAAACCTAGTTGCAAACAAAATTCTCAAAAACGGCATGTTTAGCGATAATACAGCTACACCTTTTAGTCAAAGAGTAAATAAATATAACTAGGATGAAATCTCTAAGTATTCCCGGTCAATTTTAGCAAATATTTCAAGCACTAAACAGTGAAAAATGCATCGCAAATTTCGTTAAAATTGGCGACGCCAATTTCGTAGCTACAAATGTAAAAAAATACAAAACAAAGACGAAAAACATTTACCTTGAATACTTTGTCGTGGCTTAGGTATGTTTTTAAAACAATTAGACCAGTTTATGCTTCAATATTACTCTTTTAAAGCGGAAAATATAGCGAAACAACAAAATGCCAAAACTTTGGCAATACACGTGACGTCACATAGTGTGTAAAATAACTGGATAGAAACTTCCTGACGGCTGACGTCACAGTCTAAACCTAGTTATTTACGTCCGCTTTGCCCGCGCGGGCGAAGCGGACACTATGAACATACTGACCACAAGCGGCACAGTTGTGACGAGCGCGCACGCTTCCCCCCGCGCGGATAAAGCGGACGTAATGGAAACCGGCCTTTAAGATGCACCAAATCGGCGACGCGGACGCGACTTTAAAACAGTCGCTAATAATTTGTGACTATAGTTTTACTTTGTTTTTGTCGTGTCCCTGGCTTTATTCACCAACAACAATCCATAGTTTCTACCCGTGAAGTGAAACTGAAATAATATCGGCACTTTTTCGTCACGTCCATGTCCGTAGATTTGGTGTATCTTAGCTCCCTTTTACATCACCTGCATGCATGGCTGCGCTATACATAGATAACTTATTTAACACTGGAAGCAGGACCTAGTTGTCACCTCTTCGATTATGAATCGAAGTTCATTGTTTGGATACAAAAATGTAAAGAAACAAAGATGACAAGAGTTAACGGACTGTACAACATCTTTAAGTTCTTTGCAATTATTGCCTTTACTGGAAATGTTGATATTTTTTATTCCTGTAAGAGAAGATACGATCATGAAACTCGGAGACTTCCATGAGTGCCTGCATACAGGTAGCATTCATTTTCTGTTCATCATTTAGAAAAATCATCTATAGTTATCTTCAAATAGAGACGTTAACTTTGAGTCATTGTTTTCATCAACTAAAACGTGCTCGTTAACTTTGTTCATCTTTAGGTATGAGGATCACCTTGATGATGCGGCCAAATTTGGAATTATGAAAGGTTTAGGACTTGGAGTTGGAATGGGAAGCTTTCAGCTAGTCTTGTACTGTAATGTTGCTGTATCATTATGGTAAACACTTTAATTTACACCAAAGTATTTTTGTCCATTTGTATTTGTTTCATTAATGTGTTAAAAATTCTTGCACTCAATGTATAGTTTTGAGGAATGAACCGTATCATTCCGTATCGCTGATTCAACACACAGAGATTATATTTTATTTAAATAAAATGCAAACCAATTAAATTCGTAGTTATGGAGCCATATTCAAGGTTTGCTCCTTATTGCATTTCTTAATATTTCCATGACTCATTGACTCTCATGACCAGTTTTCAAAAATCCATGGCATGGAATTCTGAAATATTGGTAAATAAAGGAGAAATATTCGATGGAAACACCGGTCAAACCTTTACATGCAGTTGTATAGAAACAACCATTCCAATTTTAAACGCTCAACATTTTAAATACAAAGTGTTAACAGTCTATATTCTTGATTTCCGGTGAATAGTTGTTAATCCTTATACCTAAGATTTCGAACCTCGACTTTTTAAATGTCATCGAACCTCAAAAACGTATACATGCAGTTTCAAAAATATTGGTCTTCTTTCATTCACGTATTGAATAATTCAAAAAGACATTTTCTGCGGAATCTGTTTCATTCAGTATAAAGGCAAGTTAAATGAAAAATGTATAGTATTTATATACTATATACACTACATGTATATACTTGTCGACCATACACTGTTTTTTTCACGTCTTTTAGGTACTGCATCAAACTAGTAAGAGACGGAGACGCTGACCCTGGTGACGGACTCACGGTACATTTAGTTGTTTATACTCTAAAAACACCCTGGTTAAAAATTTCCCGGTTAAACTAAAATTAACACTGTTTGGGGTAATTGAATGCTCCAGCATGGTTAAATTTCATGGTTAAATTAACCACATTCCTTGTTAATTGGATCACTATCAAGTTAACCAGGATTCCTGGTTAATATAACCAGGCTTATAGTTGCATTAATCACATTATATCAGATTATTATGCCTGAAATTCTTGGTTAATAATAGTCCGCCCAATATTATGCATTTAATTCAACCATATAGCCTGGGTAAATTAACCAGAAATGGTGGTAAAATTATCCAGGACTATACATTGATCAAATTAACCAAGATGATGGTTATTATAAATTAACCAGGAAATTTAATCCAAATACCGTTCATTCTACAGATTAACCAAGACATTTTTAACCAGCTGGGTGTTTTAGAGAAAACTTCCTCAACCTCTGCAGTGACATTGACGGAATATTTATATGCGGCATATTCCCATTTGTCTTTTATTACGCAGGTTGTAAACTATATTATATACGTAATAGGTAATTTTCGCGCATATTGATTTGATTTCAGGTTTTCTTCTGTGTTATTTTTGGTTCAATGACAACAGGTCAATCAGCTCCTAGTTTCGAGGCCCTAGGAGTGGCCAAAGCTGCAGGGTACGCTGTATTCAAACTAATTGATCGAGTAAGTATACGTCCTTCTATTTTCGTTCTGACATTCCACCATTTCCCTTAGAGTTCAATTCCAACAGTATTTTGTATACACATATGAATTTCAAAGGAGCGTTTGCCCAAGTGCTCACAGCTCATCTAGCGGCTCACCCTACACATTTGAAAATATTACATTGTAGACACTGAAAGAGGTATAACACAAAAGACACTCTTGTCAGACGACATCGCCAAACTTTTAATTAATCTATTGTCAAAGGAAAACGTTTAGTTTCATTGAAACATTGTTGGACAGAATAGAAAATATTCCTGTTTTCTGAAATATTCTGTCTCCTTGAATCAAAAAGGAAAATATTAACTTGTTGGGAATCCGACAAGAGATGCCATTCGTTACCAAGAAATTGTGCAAAAACAAAGTAATATCACACGAGTTTCTGAAAGGTAAACTCGACCTTTGTTGTACCGTTTGGGGTAACAAGTCTAACAAATAATGTGGAGTAAGGTTGTTCATTATTTTAAAATATGAAATAAGCTTATGCATGGATTGTCTTGTTTTCATATTTTCCCAAGACAGCTGTATTTAGTTTTGCCCATAGTTTCCTTAATTAAAAAAATAAAGCTAAACAATCACTGAAAAAATTTTTGAAAATCCATAGGAAAGTGTATGGACCTTTATTGGAAACTGTAATGGACCTGATTGGAAATAGAATGGATTTTTGATTATCCGTAATAATTATATTTTACATATTACATATTTATATTGTGTATATTTACACACTATGCATATAGTATCGAAATAGTAAAATATTTGATGGAACAGTATTATTCCATTTGTATAGTTAATGAAAAAAATAGTTTGAAATTAATTTGCAGTATCCGTACGTTATATTGAAGATCATTTTATTTCTCAAAGCTTTGTTCATTCCGTACTTGCGTTTTTGTTCGCTTGATGCTTATTTTATTTTGTTGTGTTGATTTTAAAATTGTTACCGATGGCATATTGGCGGCAAACTGCCATGCATATTGCTCAAAAAGCATCAGCCACAGTAACGGAGCAATATAGCATACATAACAGAGGCGAGCAATGCAATTTATGGATTCTTAGTGTACAAATAAAACCCTGATAACAGCAGAAGTGTTTGTTATGCTTCATTTCGGGAAGTCTGCACTTGCGTCACAATTAACGTTGGAGGTCTCAGTAGAATAGTAAATTTCATTATCTACTATCGATATCGTGGTTGTAGAATAGAGGAAAAAATCGTGTTACATGGCAAAAACTGGAAAACATACCCATTCACTGGGAAAAAATGTTAATCCATACTATGAGATTTGCACTTGCACAACTAAATCCATAGTATATCTATACTATGATATTCACGCGGCATAGAGGAATAGCGTAAATTTCGATTACGCCTACTGTGCAGACGTCGATTCTGAGAATTGTTATAATTCGTTTCATATTTAACTCTGTTAAGTACCACATATTTTATCAGTTACTCCAGTTTTCTCTACATAACTGAAACTGACCATGCATGCAGATCGACAGTGCATGAATGATAACAGTTAACGGTTCATCTTGGCGGGCCTGATAGACAACGGTACGTAGTAAAATATGCAGGAGAACTAAGAAAAGTTCAATCGTTTTAAGTTCCATTCAGTTCAGTTCAGTTTATTTTAGATCAGATCAACTCAGTTCAATTTCTGAGATGTTTGCATGCTATCTCCGCAAAATTTAACCTCGTCACCAGTACTTCAAAGTGTGAGAAATAGACAAGATATTAATATAAAAAACTGCTTATTAAATAATATTTTTTCCCTCAAGGTGTCCAAAATAGATGCTTCGTCAGGCGAAGGACTTAGACCAGCTGTTGTTAAAGGAGACGTGGAATTTTCTAATATTGACTTTGTCTATCCAACTAGACCAGACATCCAAGTAAGCGAAATCATTAATTTTTCCTTGTTATAAGGACTTCCAATAAGTACCAATTATTCCCTGCGGCTATAACCGGGATTAATATAACCCTAGCTAAGTTCATTGTTCCTTTTGTAATGTTTGTATGCATGTACTGAGAAGGGGAACGATATTATTCCCAAGACAATAGTTCGTCTATATATATAACACTGTATCATCGTTCAGGACGAACTACCCGCGCCAGTCCGTTTATCTCTATACACTGCGCAGATGGATTATAAAACCAACTATATTCAATTTCGTTCAGAATATTCATCTCTCTTTAAACTCTAATATATACTAATCCATTTACAGTTGATGTGATTCGCTTCTAATACTCTTAAATCTAATATCCTTTCCGGTAGATTCTGAAAGGTTTCTCCCTGAAAGTTCCGAGTGGTAAACGAGTTGCACTGGTCGGAGAAAGCGGCTGTGGAAAAAGTACAGTTGTTAAGCTCATCCAGAGATTTTACGACCCACTAGCCGGATCTGTGAGTATAAAAATTAACAAGTACTGTATAACTGTATTCGGGATAGGCATTAACTAACTGTAGTGTATTAATTAACTGTATTCAGGATAGGTATATTAACTGTATTCAGGATAGGTATTATGTATTAACTACTGTGGCATTTAGGCTGATTTAAGCAGAAAATTCTGGTTGACCTGGGCTAATGGTGAATCATGCTTGGTGAGAAATCTAAGGCGGGTGCTTGGGGTTGTAAATCATGCGAACATAATTTGACTGATTGAGCCCGGATATAGCTATGTTCTGAGAATGCAAAAGCGGGAACGGTTTATATGTTAAGAATTATTCTGATCGCTAACATGGATTTCAAGAGTCAGTTTTCTTTTTCATTTTTAACATCGGAGTTCAAGAGTCATTTTTCTTTTTCAAATTTTTCTGGAAGAGCAATTATCTCCATCATCGCATTGACGTCATACCGTTATATTAAAACAATCGAGGAGATGATGTGACGTCAGAGATATAATTTTATCTTAGCTGGATGAACGAAACTTCGCAATAGCGTGAAGCAGAATGAAATGCTAATATTCCTGCGAAATGCTTAAAGATAGATGCCTCTTCCAGGCGGCCAACGTTCATCTTCCGGCTTTATGAATGCACTATATGCTAATTTTATTAATGAATTGTGTTATCTTATTCCAATATAGGTAAAACTTGACGGTAATGACATTAGAACGCTGAATCTCGGTTATCTTCGGAGTATAATTGGTGTTGTGAATCAAGAACCTGTGTTATTTGCCACGACCATTGCCGAAAACATATCTTACGGGCGAGTTGGAGCTAGTCAACGTGAAATCGAAGAGGCTGCTAAAATGGCAAACGCTCACGATTTTATAACCCAATTTCCGAAGGTAATTTCCAACGCTTTTATGTAACTTTTATGGAACGATGAAGCTAGAGGCAGGAGAAGGAGGGGAATGGCTCCCCAATTGTTCGCCGAGTAAAAGAACTAAAGGTAATTATTTGATATAAATGGTTAAAATAATCCGACCACAATAGCTTCGTTTACTTGCATGCCCCCGTCCCTACTTCCAAACCCACTCGGTGGTCACTGTCTGTATAATCTACACTGTCTGTGTAATCTGCTAGAACGGTAGGTAACAATACAAGTACAATATGCAAGTTTGATATAAGTGTCTGAAACATAAGGGAATTAGCCAACCATATTCCATTATTTGCGTACACGATGATCTGAATACCTAATGAAATGTATCGATTCAGTCCAAAAACTGGATTAATATTAACTTCAGTTTTAGGACTAGGTCAAAATTGATTCCAATCACTTTAAATAATGATTTCTAACTATGAGATGTCATTTCAAAACTTCAAATTTCGCCCTGCACGGGTTTGAAATCCCATCCAGTCATACCTCATTTTCGTATTTGAAAAAAGGGTACAGCGAACGTTGCTGTTATTCGTCTGTGAGCATCGCCAATCCTGACAATGTACGGAAATTCAGGACGTCGTCTCTTTGAAAATATAATGTCGTTGTACTAACATTTTAATAAGTTTAAAAGATCGAAATTTGATGTCTTGTCCTCAATGAATGCCAGCCTGACTTCCCCCGGCCTTGAATATTGCCGTACATAATCAATGTTTTTGTTGTACATGCTGCATGAACGTAATGATGAAATAAATTTTAGGGATACGATACTCTTTGCGGAGAACGTGGTGCTAAAATGAGTGGTGGACAAAAGCAACGAATTGCCATCGCAAGAGCTTTGATCAGAAATCCAAAAATTTTGTTGTTAGATGAAGCTACGTCAGCTCTTGACACGGAAAGCGAAGCTGTTGTGCAAGATGCTCTCAACAAAGTTAGTATGAATATCAAAATTGCTTTTTTAATTTAGTTGTTTGATACCACAGTTTGTTTTGTTTTGTCGTCTCGTCCCGTCCCGCCCGTTGCTTTTTGTGTGTTGTTTTCCATTATATTTGTTTGTCGACAGTTTTTTGTGTTGTCAAGGATATTTTTTTGCCCAATTTTTTTGCCCAATTCACAATTGTCGGTGTATTTTGTCGTCAGTATACTGATAAAACATATATGCTCTTTGTTTGTTTTTGCTTCTTTAATTGTTGTTAGTTATTTTTGTCAGTTTGTTTAGTTGTTGTCGATTTGGATTTTTTTGTCGACAGCTTTTTTGTTGGCAGTTTGCTTGTCTGTTGTCAGTGTTTTATTTGTTATTGGTGTGCACTATGTATATCAATTTTTCTTTAGAACTATTTTGTTGGTAATGCACAAGTAAATTACAACAGAGCAAGTTGCTAATTATGCGATTGACGTTTTTTGGTCGTGTTACTATTGCGAATTAGACTCGGTGGTATTGCAGCGGTTGTTCGAAAGCCGATTAGCTTAATCCTCGGTTATTAACGAAACAAATTTAATTAAGCGAACCTCTCAATAGCTTATTTCTACCATGATTTGGCAAATAATTTCTCTCAAACCTAAATTTGAAAGAAGTGGACTTGTAGAAATACAAAAACAAAAACAGTGGGTTAAATTTTCAGTGGCCAGGTTGAATGAAGACCGATATAGCCCCATTCAATGGATAGTGATCTTTCAAGCTTTTTATAGTTTTCAGTTGATTAGTGTAGCCCAGATTAAACTTTCTTGTTTATAAATTAATTAAAGTTTCTTTTTATTAATAACAGTAATTGTACATGTGAAGATCATATCCGCAAGTGTATAGCTTTTCAAATATTTTTGCAATGGTTCAAAGTAGGATGACGCTATTCAGCTTTCGTACAAGTTGCCTCTAATGCAACTTAATTAATGCCTGTTGATTTATTTCAGGCAGGAGAAGGACGCACGACTATCATTATTGCTCATCGTTTATCGACTATAAAGGACGCAGATATAATTGTGTCTGTGCGACTTGGAACAGTTGCTGAAACTGGCAATCACGACGAGCTCATGGCCCGTGACGGAATCTACAGCAGTCTTGTGAAGCTCCAGGTAGGGGAAAATGTCATTGTTTGCATTCACACTACGTGGCCCCTGACTGATCAAATACTTTTTTAAAGTAAAATTTACAGCTGCACATTCTGGAATGTTGCGATGCATCAGGTGTTCAACGCGGGAGGTGAGGGAAAGGGAAGAGGGGAAGCACAGATATTTTATCTGAATTACATTTTTAACCTTGAAAGTATGTTGTAAATTATAATTAATTTGCGTACAGTATAGGTGGCCTGACAAAATTATTTTGAGTGGTGGGTGTTCCGTAAACATGTTTTTCTGAGAAACGTTTGTAAGTTTGGAGTCCTGGCTATATTTGTCTCACCCAAACATCTACAAAAAATGATCTATCTAATGTCGAATGATGAATTCAATATATCATATCAGGCAGTGAAGCATATTAATTTCCAGATCTCCCACTCTAATATCTTATGGGGCCGCAGAACATTTTTACATCTTAAAGGATCATTGACAACATTTGCGTTTTAAGTTAAGAACTCCACAAATAGTTTCAAAGATCAAGATAGCAAAAAGTATTTTCCGATACCGTCATACCGGCTGAATGTTTTGGACGAAGTCTGACTTTTTCTTTCACAACGCTATTCGGATCGAAATTAAATTTTATCGATACTACAGCTGCATCAGATTATTGTACATTGTAGCCACTTCACGTGTGTTCTGATTGGCCAATAGTTTGCAGCCAAATATGGAAATTACAAAACTTACAGATGATTGAGTTATCTGATCGTCTTCGACTGACAGCACTTACCTCGCTCTTTGATAGTTCAGGATATTTACGTAAAACCTCATCCAAAACTGTTTTTATTTGTATTAAATTATTTGGGAGAATTTGGGCTATAATTAATCAAGTCACAACAGCGATCGAGTCACAATGATATAAACAAGATATCACGGGAATGCCATCAAAGGACATCATCATCCTTGTTTATATATATAACCAGTCAATTTATTGTCAAATTGCTTGAGTATAATAACTCGTTGAAGGTATTGCACTTTCATTGATGAGCTTCATTAGCTGAGTGGTCTCACATATGCTGGGCAATATTCGTGCATTCATGCAGGGCAATTTTCGATCACGTAAATATAGAAGATAAATTTTGAACGTTTTTGAGGTATGTGCGATGGGTCCATATTAGACTACGATGAGTTCGTTTTGTATCTGACTGCATGGATTGGTTGAGTTTCATTTCTCCACCTTGCATAAAGAGAAGCTATACTATTTCAAAAACTACTAGTAGGCGAGTATCGACATACTGTATCACAGGGTTGTAAGTACTTGTTTCATTAATGTAACCTGTTAAAGGCTATTCTTATGGATGTTGTAATTTCGAGATATAACATTTTTCAAAAAGAACGGGAAAGGTAATTACGATACAAAGAAACGCACACTTTAGTAGAGAAAAATTACAAACTCCTTTTATACTAATGTCTTTAATGAAATGAGTGAATGTCATTTGTCATCGCGATCGAGAAAAATATATGCAACGTTCATAAGCAATTTTACAGCTCTACTATTATTATATAACGTGTCCTCTTGAATTGCTAGGAACGTGCCGGTCTCGAAGAACCGGAAATAGATGATGAGGAAGGGGAGGATGATAATACATTGAATACAAACAACCTCACTGTTCCGCAACTTGAAATGTCTACAGTGACTTCTTCAACTGCCACGGTTTCACACATGACAGCAAGGGTATGTAAAATTGTTAAATTTCCGTAGGTTTATAATATAATATTCATTCCAATATTTGATCTCTTTTGAAAATAGTTCTCCTCGAAATCAATAGTTCCATTCTAGCAGAACGACTCCAGTCTAGTGTTTCCATCAGTGATAATCTAAATTTCCAATATCAGATTTAAAGGTCCAAAATTATGGAATTCAATTGAAGAAGAAATTATACTCCTCATTTCGACAATTTTAAAGTAAATTAACATAAAAAGGAAACGTACATCTACACATTAAATTCTTGTCTTTGTTTCCACAAAGCTTACTCTTCGGAAAATATAGAAAAGTTATGAAAATTATCGTAATATTGGTAGATTTTTTCTTTGTTTATCTTACTGTTCGTATTGTGTAAGTTTGTGTAAATATCCATTCACTCCGACCAACACATTACTGTTTAAGCTATACCTGGCGAACTGGTTTTCAGGCATTTTAGCTAATTGCTATATTTCTGAAAGCCAGTATATACCCATGCATTTATCAAATATTAAATTCTTGTTATAATCTGTATATAATAATATATTTCCGGCAAGGGTACGAATAAATTGTTGTTCATATTGTTATTGTCATAGCTCCTTTTTAATAAATACTCGAAGAAACGTTAAACATCATTGCCGAACAAGGCAAAGACGCTTGTTGAAGATGGTAATCGTCATCTCTATTTCACAGCTATTTAAGTACGATGATTCATATTTAAATCCAACTTTCTAGGAACATCCGTTTTCTTCGGTTTCGGTTGACAACACTGTGCTTAACTTTGTCCACTAATTGTAAATTATTGAATATTTAAATCTAAGCATGATATTGAAAATTTTTCAGACCAAGGGCAATGAATTATCTTTGACCGAGGTCTAAATAATTATTGATATCATATTTATTATACATCCAGGTTCCTCATAAAAAGGCGAGTCTTTATAACCCATTTTATTTTGGCTTCTAAAATGTCTTTAATTTCTTGCGCTGGTGACTTGGGTTCTACAATGTGAAACAGCCTTCTTTCATTGGACTGAAGTCCCGTCCAGAAAACAATTATTTCATGTTGATAATGTCAGTAACGGAAATAACGTGGTAGGTACTAGGTATTGATAATTATCCGGGAATTATTGACCAACCACGAGCGAGAACAAAATTTGAATGAATAATAATGTTAATTAATTAATTATTATTTTTTCACAAACGTCATTGGGCTGCAATAACCACAATGGAATATCTTCATCTTTTTAGTCCGAAGAAGAGGAAATTGAGAAGGTCCCGCTTTACAAAATATTACAGAAGAATAGTCCTGAATGGAAATTTATAGTGTTGGGTTGCATTGGTGCTACACTTTTTGGCATATATCCGCCTTTATTTGGATATAGTTTAGGAGGAATATTTGATGTAAGTATGTGAAAATCTGCAATGCATTTTGAGGATACCTCGAGGGCGTACCTAATTTTATGAATTTTTTGACGCTGAACATTATATGAAATAGCCTGCCAATCCGGAGACTTACTGGTATAAACCCAGGAAAATTTTAGGGAAAACGCCCTTTATTTGACCTTTGACAGAAAATGCAACCATGCCTATATTATACATTATCCATTATTAAAAGCAATCCACGACAACATTTTTTTATTTTTTATCGCATACAATTTGAAATATGATATTATTGCACGTTTTCACAGTGTACTACTAGTACTGCACACTTCCACTTTATTAGTGTAAAAATGTGTTATAACTGTACACTATGTATGTTTCGGGCATGAACCGCCGCACATTTTCAGTTCTTGGGTTTTGAAACCCAATTTTAAGCGCAGGTATAAAATGCATTGTTCTGCTGGTTATGTTAAGACTTTGGAAATACAATCATTACAGGGCTCATTAGTCAGAGTACCTTTGAGAATATAAGAAGAATTAGCATTATACTGGAGTGACCTTCAAAAATTTAATAGAAATATATTAGAATAACTGAATAATGCATGATTATTTCAGTTTTGGTAAGAAATCTAGGATGGGCGCGTGGGGTCGGTTGAGCCAGAGGCGAGTTGCTCAGACCTCCTTGACTGGAAGAAATTATATATTAACAAGTTCCACCATTACACTATACCTCTGAGCCGCCTTCTACGACACACCTGTGATGCTTGTCCAATGACTTGTTATTTTCCCGGTCACTGTGCATAATGAAAGTTCGAAGCTAGCTGAAATGTCCAACAAAATTCGCCCATTCTGTAACATGATTAAATTACAGTGGGAACTATAGTCTAACTGGTTTAATTTCGTCATAGCTCATTCTATGAAATATTTTAGACGTTAGCCAATGATCCAAATGTAGAAGAGCAGAATCAAGACATGAAAGATGACGGCAAGAAATGGGCTATTTATTATGTTTTTGTTGGCGTGGAAAGCGCTATTGGTATCACATTGCAGGTAAGTGTGTACTGACAAAGCATAAGATGTAAATCCATAGATAGCCAACAGGGAGTAATTTCGTTTTCGCCCAATCAGCGCATTTATTTACAATGTTGCGCTAAGCTGCTCAGAATGCATGAATTCGCGACAGTTGCTAGAAGACCAGTAAACTTTAATACAAAAACAGGACCGGTCTTAAATAAACTAGAAATACATGCATGCAGTAACCCCTCGCGAATATTTTCCATACATTAAACATGAAGTATTCAGAAATGACCAGCACTGAACGCAGGCTCGCGCTCAAGTGTTGCCATGACAACACGATGTTCTTAAATTTTTATTTTCATATATTTTGTACAAAACTGCAAAATAATTGAAAGATTCGTACTTTTAACTATACAATAATAAATTTCCAAAATATATACTGTAGGTATATTATTTTGCATTTTGTGAGCTTTGATTTAATGTAAAATTTAACTTGAAACGCTTCGTAAAATGTTTTGAAATGTTCATTCAAGTAAACTACATTGTGCCGATAAACTGTTTTTACTTAACAAAACATAATAAGTATAATACAAATAAAACAAATTGTTAGGTAATTTCAGTTCAGTCTTGAAATCAATTTGTTTGCCTTTACATTTTAAGATTTTTTCTCAAATTAAACGGTAATTTATGAAACTTAGAGCTTCTATAGTTCATGTTTTTTATTACGCAAAAAGTTAAAGCAACAAAATTCGTAAACATTTTAAAAATATTCAAAGCAAGCTTGCCGTATATTTCCCGATTTCCCGTAGTAAACCAATTCTTCTCATTTCTTCAAACAAAATTGCTTCAAGCTTGTTGTATATGAAACGATTTTCCAAATATGTGTCTTTTAAAATTGAAATCTTGCTTGCCATATTTTTGAGATAAGTGAGGATGACCACCCACTCAAGATCGTCGATCGTTGGTGAGCGCCCGCGATAATTGATGAACTTTAGACTTCGCTAATGCTTTCGTTTCCCCGGGTGTAAATAGCCGGGGGGAATTAGTACCCTCGCACGGCGCTTCACGCCGTCGGCTCGGGGATTAAGATGGCGGATATTTTATATTTTGCTAGTATAGATGTGCATCACCACTCCATTCCGTTTTCCTGTGCATTCCAGAAAATCACGAGGAAATTACCTATAATGGTGTCCCATTGATCAATTATGTCTATTTATGATATATCCTTAGCTCAGGCAGCAATAAGATCTTTATTGGTGTGCCAATAATTTCTTTTACTTCTAGTACTGGGCCCTAGCCAGGGCAGGGGAAGCATTAACAAAACGATTGCGGAAACAAACATTCCTACAAATTCTTAGACAGGTAAGTAAGTTCTGAAAGACGCGTGTTTCTCGGTCAGTTTCGAAGTGGAAAGTCGGTTAAAATTAAACAGTGCACAGCGCCTGCTCGACCGCTGTTATCCCGGTGGTGTCGGGGTCACCAAAATACTCTGTCTCAGTAAATAAATGATAAATATATTTTTGAACCACAGAGTTCGTTCCCGAATATCTTTAGTAATTGCATACTCTCGAAAAACAAACAAACAAACAAACAAACAAACAAACAAACAAACAAACAAACAAACAAACAAACAAACAAACAAACAACGTAATTATTGTGATGCCTGAACATTGATGAACACGGCAATCAGATAGCAATAGATACCTATATAGGGATCAAAACAAACCTCGACCTATGGCTCTCGACAGTCTACAATTACCAAACTCGAATAAGACAACACAATAGTCAATACAATTCCTAAAAAAATACCTGTTCAAAATTGAATAAAACTGAATAGAACCAAACAACCGCAACTAAAACGATTATAAAACTGAAAGATGTACTGCTGCATTTAACATAAAAAAACTAAACGAAGTATTTCGGCATTTATATACATGGCTAGAAATTTCATACACTGTGGAGTTAAAGCATGCGCATTGGGTACTTAGAAATTAATCCAAAATGGCGTCTTTAGTATAAGATTTAAGCGTAAAATACACAAAATTAAGAATTTTAGCAATTTACGATTGTTAATTCCAACATGCGAACATCTGAAACATTCCCAAACCACACAATATATTATTTGTTAAATTATCAGAACATGTACAATTCGATCGATCAGAATGGGTTCCCGAGCTCCTCGTCAAGATACCGGTTATTCACTGTACAAAGTCCACTAATTGACCATATTTTGTATTCTGCATGGAGCTGAAATTATGGCCGTAGGCCTACTTGCAAAATTTTTCAACCATGCGAACATCAGAATATACTCCCGAACAACGATACTCTTATTCACGCTTGATTTTAAGCTATTTTAGTCCCGTTTAATGGGTTCCCTAATGTCATGAAATACGTTCGCAACTTGTTTTTGAGCATCATAAGACTGCTATTTTCAAGAGGCCATGATAGGCAAAATTTCAAAATATAGTTCCGCCATTGTTGTTGCTCGAAAGCTCTCGAAAGCTGTTGCTATGTTACCATGATCTTTACTGCTGGCCTAAGAGACTGTAGCTACAAAAATATTCGCTCAAAGTCGCGGGGAAAATTCAAATTGGATTATTCACACTGTGTTGTTACGAAATGTGTTGTTGGAAATCACAAATTAGTTTGTGGACATATTGAACAATCCCCTTGTTATTTCAATGAGAATCTATCTGTATATGTTTTAAATATTTCCATTAAATATCGGAGTAATTGACATTGTCTAAAAAAAACGCTATGGAAATTCAACAGGCTGTCGTGCATCATAAACGTGGCTAAACAATTAAATTTTTACATACGACGAAAGAACAGTTATTTAGCTTTTCAATGATATTCTTTTTAAATCGTAACGATGAGAAATGGCCACATACTCGTCAAATAAAAATTGCCGGTCGAAGTCACATTCTTCCACCGTTGGGAATTGCATGGAAGACGAGCCATAGACAATTCCCAAGAGGGAATTAAAATTGAATGTTAAATTATCTAAAATGAGCTCAACTCGTCGATCTTCGTCTTATTGAGATGTCAATAACTCAATAAGAACGTCCATTATAAACATGGTTCAATGAATCCCTGAACAGAGAATTTTTGCAGCAGGCTCGCGTTGCTGTTGGATTGACTAACTTTGCATAATTAATGTATTTTCAATTCCCAACGGTGGAAGAATGTGATTTCGACCGGTAATTTTTATTTGACGAGTATGCGGCCATTTCTCATCGTTACGATTTAAAAAAGGTAACATAGAGAAGCTAAGTACTGAACTGTTCTTTCCTCGTATGTAAAAATTTAATTGTTTAGCCACGTTTATGATGCACGACAGCCTGTTGAATTTCCATAGCTTTTCTTTTTGAGACACCCTGTATACAGATATCGCGATTTTGAATATTTGAAAAAAACAAGCGAAATTTATATATAATTACAGTTGACTTTTTTTTACTGAAGCAATCACTCTTACCACTTCATAATATTTTCCAACCTTGGTTGATTTTGTGTAAAAACCGGCAGTAATGAAAATTATTTAGTTCATTATAAAAGTGAACCGCCATCTTGAAAATTCCTGCAAATGATCCTGCAATCCCATACCGCTGAGTGTATGAAATTTCTAGCCATGTTTATACCGTGTCTAACGTTGCCAAGTTCCTTTTCACGCCCGACTGCGCGCCACGTTGACATGTCATTATGATGAAATCGATTAAACTGTTAAGAGAACACAAAACGTTTGGGATTTGGAATGGTCCGATTGGAAATTCTGGATCAAATCAATCATTCGGCTGATTTTCAAAAAAATTGGACTAAATCTGCTTTATCTGAATCAAGACAAATGAAGAATTGTGAGAATTAATATCAATGTTATTTTTTGTGTGATCTCGTTTTAGGAAATATCTTATTTCGATCAGACCGCTAACGGTACTGGAGCCGTATGCACACGATTGGCAGTTGATGTGTCCAGAATTCAAGGGGTAAGTTAAGCTTGCAGGTTCAGGCAGAGAATTAAAACATATCACATTATTATATGAATGCTAAACATGAAATAAAGGACTGCATGGCCATGGTTTTTCGGATATTTATATTTCGGGCTTGGCACAAGTCCATTGAAGTCCGATAATTCGCTGTGTTCATGATATTTAGCATTAATAGGGAGCATTTTCCACTTTTGGGTGTTTTAATTTGTGCTAAGTTTGAAAATTGTATTCCCATTTGAAGCTAAAAATAACACATTTAACAACACTAACGGTTTGACAATTTCACTCAACCATGTAAGTTTAGTTACTCTGGTTTATCGAAAAGATAGAAGCCATATTTTCGCCACGAACTCAACTTTTACTTTGTGCAGCGTCGCCGCCATGTTTGTTTTGTTTTGAAGCACGTGCAGTGGCCATTACTTGAAAACTGCTTGATTGGCTCTCTTTAGATCCAATTATTTACTCACCAATCAGATTAGTTTGTTACAGATTTCTGCACTGTGTCACAGATTTTTCCACTGCGGTTTAGGATTAACTGCACCAAAAAAACCAACCAATCACTGTCAAGTAACATTTTATGTATATTATGAGATTGAAAACCCCACATGTTTTTATATCCCACCTATAAGTTGTGAGCCAATTGGATATGGAGAAAAGCTGAAAGTATCGTCTTTCAGGCTGGCAATGATATGTGGTTAGCAGAATAAAAAAAATTCTTTACCAGAGTCGAGTTGTGACGTCATACATGTTGAACAAAAAATAGCGAACTCGTGCAGATTGTTTTAGTCAAAATATTTCTTAAACCAAACACGCGACGGCAATATCAGTTTAAAAGCTCCTTCAAACAATATCGTGGTTTTGAAGCATCTCGTTCAGTAGAACTAATAGTAAATAAGTTAATAATAACTAATTGTAAGTTTTTTGTAGATAAAAATAATATTCGAATGCATTTTTAGATCTAACCAAGAGCAGTTGCAAAAAATGCAATTATAGGCCCGGCTCTGGCAAGAATCACGCATGAAGCTCTTGCGATTCCGGCAAATCGCTTTAACCAAATCGCTTTAGCTATACAGAGTCCAGTTGCTCGATATTAACCATGGATTCATGTATATATAATGGAGCGATGCCAGAAGAGGATATGCATGTGGGCAAATACAGTACGTATATACAATTGGCTAAGATTTTTTCTATATTCCAAAACAGGCAACAGGAGCTCAATTTGGCCTTATCTGTTCATCGATCGTCAGTGTAGCTGGTGCTGCTATAGTTGCCTTCAACGGTTCTTGGAAATTGGCTTTGGTTTTATCTTCCATAGTCCCGATGCTATTAGTTGCTGGTATTTGTTATAATGTATTTCTCGGTGGGGGGACAATGGGTCCAGAAAGATCAGAGTCTGGGCAGGTAAGGTATTTAGGTAAATCGATAATGTATACTTACAATATTCTCGTAAAAATTTTGCCTTACAACCTGTTATCATTCTCACGCATTTCCACATCCCTCCCCTGCATCCTCGTCCCTAAGGTGTCTGGGCTGCGTGTAACTTTTCAAATACGCAATGTCGTGAATGGATAGTGTTATCACAACTCTGGGACAAAGTGTTGACATATTTTTTAAAGTAATTATGCTTAGGGAAAATTAACTGCTCAACTTGCGCTAATCAGCGATTCTCTGAGACGCTAAACAGATCTTCCCCTTCCCCTTTGATCGTCGAATCCAGTAACCAATTTTCAACAAGTGACCGAGCGAAATTGGCACTGGGGATGAGAATGCTTTGATCCAATATATATTTGAAGTTAATTTACCGCATTTAACATGACGGTTAAAGTGCGAAACATTTTAAATGGTTTGAAATCGGCAATTTGAATACGAATACCAAGCTAACATATACTCTCAACGACAATGAATGTTTTTCATCGTCACTTCTACTTACTTTGCGCAAAATATGAGTATACTAGTATAATAAAAAAATCACTTTATTACTGTCAGTGATACTAAATGTTCAGGAAAAGCATTTGAAAAGACCCTTTTATATATTTCATTCTGTAAATCACTCAAAACAAGTACTGATAATCTAGATTTCAATGACACTAAAACTATGCCTGTAGAAGATGAAAGATTGGGCTTATTTTGAAAAACTATATAGGTTATGAGCAAGAAGAAATCCTTGAATGCTTAAAAAAACTATGAAAAAATCAAGGATCAATTTACCATAAAATTGCCGGAATTATCACTGATACAGAATTATTAAATGCAGCAAAAAAATATGAAATTAAAGAAAGCTGCTTACAGCGACAGAATTACAAATGAAATGATCAAATCTAGTGTTAAAATCCTACTGCAAGGATTTCTTAATTTAAAGTCTTCAATACCATTTTAATATCTATAAACACTATTCAGAATCATGGTGTGACAGCGCTAAAATAACTCAATATTTAAATCAGGAATTTAATTATAACTCCAATATTTATAATCTTGAATTGTTTTGTAACTTTTCATTACAAAAACCCTATCTTAGATGATATACTATATATATTAACCGTAAATAGATATATAATGACAGTTCAACTTTATATAAATTTATGTTCGTTCTTATATCTAACAATACCTGTAATTACCTCGGGTCGGTACGACACCGAGGTCTTAAATTCGGCTCCTATTTTTTTTTTATTGTTTTTTTTTCCATTTGTGTCGAGCCGCGCGCGTAGTCGAAGATCGAAGAGCCTGCGGAGGAGACGACAACTTCCGGTAAATAAGTGTACTTCCGGCAAGCATCGGCCAAAGCGAAACGGAACCCGAAGCTGTCCTTGCACAAAATCCGTCAGAATTGTTGATTTAAAACCAGAAGATGTGATAATTTTGACATACATGTTTAGCTGGACAACTATTCTCGAGTATATGTTGATATAATGTACAATACATCGTATGCATAGCATGGGAATACCACGGCCAACTTTCACTTGTTATCTATTATAATTACTGACCCGAATCAAAAGTAATTATTTTCGGCTGGAAGACTACTGTACGTTGCTGCTTGTCGGGACCGTATGACAATGAACCTATCCAACGTTACACTAGACATTTGTGAGGACATGCATATAGACATAACCATAGGCACTGTAGTGCATTGAGTGATAGAACAGATTTCAGTTTAATTAATCACCCTAAATTAAAATCTCCACAAGCGGAGGTCAATTATAGTGTTCTAGTTTACATATTATCATTAATGATAGGGTTTACTCAAATAGCGTATTGGATAAACACGGGAATAGAACTTATGGTGTATTCTGCACATGCGTATATCTAGAATAAAATCCCACAAGCGCAAACGAAACTATTTCTCTATAAAATTGAACTGAAAAGACTCACAGCGACCGTTTCCAACAGTGCTTCAGGCACCCGACGACACCGTATGGGGGGCCTTTAGCACTGTCACCTTCTCATCTTGGGATGTTCTCACGTTATCGCGTGTACATGTCAGGGTGACGAAGATGCATTATTGCTAATAATGTCTGTGTGCACTGATGCACGCTGCATTATTTTTAATAATGTTGTGTGCTATTTTAACGCGTACATAGAATATGACGCGTATAAACATTTACCCCTGAGCCGGAATTTCCCTATACAACCCAAAAGGCCGCTCCCGTTTTTCAGTAGAACGTTAAATGAAAACTTCTCGACATTCGCTGATATAATGCAGAGAGAAAACAATAGGTTTGATGAGGGCCAGTAATTATTGTCAATAAAATATTAAAACGGAGCTTTGATTAACTGATTCACCATTTATACTAGTGAACTATTAAACTATCGTGATTTACACAATTTTTGGATATTTACCAGACGATCCCCTATCCACCGACCCGAGGTTAACGCCGAGTCGGCGTCTTGTTAGGTTATGAATTTGAATAAATTATGAAAAAAAACCTCAATCTCATGGCCCATTGATTTTACAACACAGCCCTCTCTTCAAATAACTTGCAGGTAGCAGCTGAAACGATTTCCCATATTCAAACTGTGGTGTCCTTGGGTCGCGAAGAAGAGTTTTTCGAACGATTTAGAGACTCACAAGTTGCACCACTTCGGTAAGTATAATAACAATTAAATAAATAAGTAATAACAGAGCCGAGAGAATGCCAAGCGAATGTGGTGATCAACCTCGTTTTGGCTAGAGACATTCTCCAGAATCATCGCGTATATAAGTAATGTGTTATAATTTAACGAGAAAGCGCTTAAATACCGAAACGTGTCATTGCTATCCGGGTTCTTTTGTAACATACTTTAAGGTGTTTTATATACCATACGTAATTGGTAATAAGCACCTTTCGAGTTGTCACATTACTTCGGACTGGACTTGTATTTAAAGAAAAATTCAAAGCGATAACTAGATATAAAGACAGCAATACCGGTGCTGGGTCCTTCTGTTTTGCTAATGACTTATTATAATGTTTTGAGAAACATGAACAACCGTGGTTTGAATATTGAAGACTGAAATTCTCACAGGAATATATCTCAAGCCTTTTGGCAGATGACATGATCCATCCAACATACATCCGTAGACACTACATGCAGATAGAATTGTCGAAATGTTATTTACCTTATTGTTATCCAGAATGAACAAATTTCAAATTATAAATGAATTAAGTTCATTGCAAAACATCCCTGAATAGTTTGGCCTGAATAGTAAGTGCATTGCAAAACATCCCTGAATAGTATAACTGCGAGTATAATATTATAGGGTAGAAATGCATGCATGCAAAAGAAACCCCGCCCTTTGCCAGAAAAACCACTATATTTTCCAAAGATGAATTATTTGGAGTGGTTATCATGGTTACACGATCACTTTATTCTTTTTATATATTTTTTAAATTAAATTTCAAAAACCGGCCAGAAATGATCACTTTTAATCAGTGGTGTCAAGTAACGAAGTAAATGTACTTCGTTACTGTACTTGAGTACTATTTTTGAGAAGTGAGCATGTAACAAAGTAAACTTTTTCTGCAGTACTTTTACTTGGAACGAAGTCGTTTTAAGAAGTAACGTTTCACGTACGTACTTCGTTATTTTCATTTTGTGGCGAGGTAATTCGTTACTTTCTAACTTTTGTTTAATTTTACGTAATTTATTCCCAATTTATTTTACTTTTGGGATAGGTAAAAGGACCTCTACATGCGTTTGGGATCTCTCGTTTGTGACTTACTTATAAGCATTATTTATTTAATGGATTTCTTATATCTTCAGCGGGGTCTGGAAAGTAGACCATGCCGTGAAATATTGTATATTTATAATGCGTGTGCTGTTTTGTGTCTGTGTGTTTTTTTTGTATCTCAATCCATGAATGGAGAAGTCCCCCCCCCCTCCTACACTCTACAGACAATAGTACTTTTACTTTGTACTTCAAGTGTTTTTTTTTAAGGATAGTTTGTACTTTTTACTTAAATACGTTTTGCCTCCAGTACTTTTTACTCTTACTCAAGTCGTTTTATTTTTAATTACTTCTGCTTTTACTCGAGTATAAATTCAAAGTAATTTAGGCACCACTGCTTTTAATCTGAAAAATTATCAATTTCGCAAATATAGAGGAGCTACACGATATAGGTATTATACTATTAGGCGTAATATAAACTTCAATTAACTAATGTAAAATTCAGCTACTTACGCTCCACAAAAGTTTTAAAAAGTTCATAAAACTAAACTGCCTTTTAACGACAACCTTTGAGTTTCAAATAACAACGATTGTGCAATTCTCTCATGAAAAAAACTTTGCTTTCTTCCTTATTTAAAGATTTAATATCCTAAATTTTATGAAAAGGGTAATTTTTTAAAACAATGCACTGAATACATTGTCTTTTTTATTGTAGCTACGCAACATCGTTTTTTTAAAGCGAACAAATACATCAATTTTAAAAGCAACCTTTTTTTAGGTTTTACAGTTTCCAGCAATCTTTTATATGAAGAAAAAAACATTTTCGGCTGCTCGTCCCATTAAACGATTATTCGAGTTTCTCGTGGTTTTTCTGATGTTTTTATTCAAATCTCACTCATTTCACTGATTTATTCCTGTAAATCGCGCATTCGCCATACTTTAGGGATCAATGGGAGGTCCACCCGTGAGGTCCTTTTCCCGTGTGCAAACAGTCGAGCGGAATTATAGTACCCTGGTTTGGGGATAATACACCATTATGCACAATGATTCAAAATTTTCGAGTAACTGAAATTACCCAAATTTATGAACAAGGTTACTCATTTTCTTAGTAAGGTTTCTAATTTGCCCATTAATTTTTTACTAATTTTCTTCAATATTTTGAGGTACTGTTGGTGCATTATTATACTCAAGGTTTCGAGTCAAATTTTTTTTGCGCTGTGGTAATTTACTAAATTCCTCAGTCAAATATAGACAGGAACACTACCTTGTGGAAAATAACTGGACCGAGATAAACCGAGATATATAATTAAAGAGACCATGGTTAAAACAATCATATAATTATCTGGTTGAGATAAGATACGCTAATTAATTCTCTTGATTTTAGGAGTTCCAAAAGATCGAGCCACATTGCTGGACTTGCCAATGGTACTATGATGGGTGCTATTGATCTTAGTTTTGCAATATCATTTCGTTACGGTGGACATCTTGTGACAGAAGGCGATATCTCAGTAAAAGATTTGATGCAGTAAGTCTTATACAGTATATCACTGGAATTTTTTTCAAAATCCTTACTATGGAAACAGTATGGATCTTCCATCGATCGAAACAGCATGTCAATTGCAATTTCCATAACATGGGTTTTTTGTATGGAAATAGTATGAATGTAGTGATACAATTGCAAATTCTATAGTACTATGAATTTCACAATTTTTTCCAGTGTATCTTCGGTTCTAGAGGTTTCGGAGAGCCAGGGTTTCGCGTGTAGTAATGTGAAGCATTCTTTGATCGACCCGCACCAATTTGAAGCTAGCGAATCAGAATAAGAGTTTTTAAGATAGAATAATTTACACTGCAGGCAGAGGTATTCATGAATGATTTTAGGAAATTTTACCCTTTATAAATTATCTGGTTATTATTACAGTTTAATATCTGCGTTCTGAGTTACAGTAACAGTACCATGCATGATCTTACTCAATCATAGCGCACGTCATGCAACAAAGTACAAGTCATGATCTTATATTTTATGAACTTAACCTTGAATTTGTTGCTTGATCAGTTGAGCTTTAAATTTTGCTTTGTTGTATACATGCACACACTATACTGTGATTTGGTATCATTTACTGCTGTAAATGAATGCAGTACACAACTTAGCCATTGAATATAACTGAGCGAGGGGTGTATCACTCCAAAAGAGTGTCCTGGAGGATTTGGGGGGATTTTTAGTGATTTGATAACGATACTTTTAATGGCGTCCATTTTAGTACTTCTGATAGTACTGTAATAGCCCATTTTTAGGGTTTGCTGTTGCTTAGATATATATATTTATTAAGAAATACACATCGGAGCCTAGAGCTGAATTGCGTGATTACAAACTTCAAAAATATTACATTTAATAAACGATTAGAAAAGTCATTATGCAGATCCAATAAATTTATCACTGAATTAAGTCAAATCTACCAATTTCCTTGTAGTTTTTACATTGCAGAATTTATATATCTGATCATAATTGCATGCACATTTGTTCTCTGGGGCAAAAAATTACAAACGGTCAATTTTGCTTTTGTTTTTGGTAATGCGACATGGTCTTAATGTAATGACAAAAACTACACGAATAGATAATTCCGTATACGTAATTGACAATTCTTCTGAGAAGATATCCTACAACACACAAAAACATTATTCTTCAAGGTTTTATACTACTTAATTTTTTCAAACAGGTCCGTGATGACAGTCATAGTCAGTGCTGTTATTGTGGGCCAATTGATGTCTATGACACCGGATTATACAAAAGCAAGGGAAGCCACGAACAAAGTGTTTCATTTCTTAGAAAAGACGCCTGCCATTGACAGTTACTCTGACAGAGGGGCACGCCCGGTAAGTTACCATTCCTTGTTATTTAAATTTTGCAGTGACTATGTATAATGATTATTTGGATTATTGATTGATTGCGATAAAAGTGACGGCATAGTTATTGTTGTTGACTAGCCAGATACTAATTTTATTTCTCTTCAAAATGCTGAGAAAATACTGGGAAAACTGCTAAATTCCGTGACCTTTTAAGTTGTTTTTATAATTTGTCGTATTGGTTTTTATCATTCTGCTATCACAATTTTACGCACTGAACGATATATGCTTTCAGTACACACTCAACATGGGTCTATTAGAAATCCAGTGTTCTGATTGGCTACCCAACCAGGGACCATATGTTAGGTGGATTATTAATTAACCATGAGGAATTCTTGGTAAATAATCCACCCAACATGATCTAATCTGGCTGATTCAATCGTATAACCAGGTTAAATTAACCAGGATTGTAGTTAAATTGACCATGAAATTTAACCAGAGACCCCAAACAGTGACACTTCTGGATTAACCAGGATATTTTTAAAACCAGGGTGAAAATATAAAGAGTGTAATAGTATTTTTTCCGTCCAATTTGGAAAGACATACACTCGTGAGTTTTTCAAAGTTTCAAACTAAGGTGTCAAATTACACTTGTCATTGGACTCGTAAATGATTTTGATCGTCTTTGAAAAACTCACTTGCGCATGATTTTGCACTCCAAATCATAGTATTACTTATGCTAATATTTTCTTTTAGAGTTCTTGCAATGGGGAAATTCGAATCGCGAATGTTCGCTTTAGATATCCCACACGACGAAATGTGAAAGTATTACGCAACCTAAGCTTGAATGTCCAACCAGGACAAACTGTAGCTCTGGTTGGAACAAGTGGATGCGGTAAAAGTACCTCTGTTTCATTGATTGAACGGTTTTATGATGCAAGGAGCGGAAGTGTGGTAAGAATTTTGACTAATTATGTAACGCATTGATGCGCATTGATGTTCATGGCAATTTCTTCGCGAATTGAAAAGAGCGTTCAAAACCTCAAATCGTTTTGACGCACCTGGCAAAATGACTTCTTTATAACCTTGTTTTAAAGTTTATACAGTTTGCTAACTTTTTAAATGCATCTGCGAGTTTAGTGACGTAAAATAACAGTAAAAAATGACAATTGAAATACAGTTAATGATTTAATTAAAATAGACGCCATATTTACAGCAATATATAGGCTAAACTTACTCTGGATTTTATACGCATATAATTTTCACTTTGATATATCAAATATATGAAATAATTTTATTTATACATTAGGGAGTGAGAGATCGTATATCATATCAAGCAAAATTCGTCGGATGGCCGCTCCCCCGTTTTGTGCATGATGGTCTTAATATTTAAAAGTATATCCCCGCCGGACATATATACAGGATGCAATTCTAATCTTTGTTTATATGGATGTCTGCATGACTATTTTCCCATTAAGAAATAGAAAACATTTACCGTATTTCTACACAGTTTTGGGAAAACGCGTGGGAATTTGCATGGATTAAGGGAGAGTTTTCCACGTTATTTCGAGTTCTACCAAACTACGACAAGGATTTCTATAACTGTATAGAAACACAGGAAATAACGTTTTCTATTTCTTTTATATCTCGAGAAAAGATTTTATGGCTTTTGTATAAATACTCATTATATCAGCGTAAACCCACTTGATCGGCGCATGCATGCGTGGTCGATTTCACAACAGAATAGTTAAGATGTCAAGTTCTCCTCTATTTAACTGAGCTAGAATTCCCTTTTTGTCTTAGGGTTCCTTAATTTAATTTCTTTGCGAAAGTTAGTTTTATTGTACACATTTTTTCGATTATAGCGCATGTTTTAAACAATTTCTTTTGTTTACGCTCTATAAAATTATAGCTGCGAGACGAGAAATGTTAGCTAATAGTATACCGCTTAATATACAGTTATACTGAATATCATTGTGTTGTTTACGTTTAGATGATAGATGGCCATGATATCAAGGAGTTGAATTTAAAATGGCTGAGGAGTCAAATAGGAATTGTCTCTCAGGAACCAGTTCTGTTCGACTTGTCTATAAGAGACAACATCGCGTATGGTGATACATCAAGAACCGTTAGTGATAGTGAAATTGAAGAAGCGGCAAGAGCTGCCAATATTCACGATTTCATCACAACACTACCAAAGGTAGGGATATACGTTCTTAGTCTCTAGTCTGTCATTACTTTGTACCTCGGCATCAGGATCAACAAGCAATAGACTATTTCAAAATTAAGTACGCAGACTCACAAATGGCAATATCCTAATCAGTACTAATATACTTAGATATATTTCTGGCTAATATACTAGTTCCTTTTCGATTTAAATGTAGTCCTCGAGAGTTCAAGCAAGTTGAGTTGAAAGACTCATGATCTAGGAATGCCCAGTTCTTTTCAATACAAAATGCTTTTATTAATCTGTTTGCCTGATTCACCTTGGACATCAAATTTGGTTTATCGGTTCTTGGAAGTATCCCAGAGATCACTATATCTGTTGTAGGCAAGTCTTGAGTAATTTGTATGCCTAGATTTAATACTCCCTCTGCTACCGTTTGGGCAGTTTGATAGTTTATATCGTTCGTATACCTATATGTAAAATTATTTTGTTCGGCTCCTTTCGGAGCACTGGTCTTAAATAGTCTTCCATATCAGAAGTTGTAGCTCCTGAGAAACTCTTGACTACCACATGGTTACTCGCGTTCGATAGACGCCATCCTTCTACATGCTTCAATATAGAATCTCCAGCAACTACCGTGACCTTTTTGCTTGGAGATTGGATGCTTTTAGGAGAACTAGTTGTATTTTTATTTACATTACTCACCTCGTTAATCGGTTGAGAGGTTTGAGTGGTTTTAGCAGGTGAATCAGTTATACACCGTTGTTCGTCTTGGCTTTGCTTCTCAGACGTCTTAGATTTCTTATTCGATTTTTTTGACTTGTATTTTCGCTTCAGTGTATCTTGGTTGCTGATATTTACGTTGTCAGTTAGTAGGGCATTTACAGCGGAGCCTGGTTCAATAATATCATGATTGATTACCTCCACATTAACTTCCGCACTCGTGTTACTTGGCGAGTTAATGTCCGATTTGTTATTTAGTAACCTAATGGCTGTAATTAAGCTAGCTTTCTCCTCTTCTGTAGATTTGACCTTTCCTTGTAGGTCAGCTAATATATAACTCAGATTGTTTAACCTTTCGTGTAAAGATTTGTTCTCATTTTTCAAATCATTGTTCGTGTCTTTTAAATCGCTATTTTCCTTTATAAGTGCAGAAAATTCACTTTCCTTGTCAGCAATTCTGAGTTCTTTAAGCTGGTTAGAGTGATCTGATAACGTCCTATTTATGTATGTCATGCTCGATACAAATTGATCGGATAAGGCTTGTAGTTTAGCTTGTAACTGGCAGTTAAGGATTTTAAGATAAGTCTCTTGGGAATCGTCTAGGTCATTATTTGGGTGGGATTTATTGTCGTTATGGCTGACTGACCTGTTTTTCTCAACAACATCCACGAGCTTGTCCTCGTCGTTAGCTAAACCCGCTGAAATTGAGGCTAATTTCAACAGCTTCTCCTTGAATTCCTTTTCGTCTTTACCACTAATGGTGATTGATTCGGTATCAGAATACCAGCGGATAGAGATGCTTTCATTTTGGTAAAGCTTTGCGTGTCCTCCCGGCGTGGTCCATTCGCCGTCTGACAAAACCAAGACTTCTGCGACAAGTCTTTGTAGAGCCTCAAAATCGGCTGTCCATTTGAGCTTTCCTTTGCTGCTAGTAGA
>CACRXK020004416.1:13530-31812 GCA_902702795.2 Paramuricea clavata | reverse complement strand
CCCCCCCCCCCCCGCTGTCTTGTACACCTACGGATAGTATATTCCCCTCCAATTGCATAATATACACTGTCCTATACAGTAAAAGATGATATTATTATTTTTTAGTGTGTAACTTTGTCAGTCATGAGAAATGTCTGTTCTACATTACAACAGCGTGCCACTTTCTTGCCAGCACTCTCATCAAGGTCAGTAAACCCACTGAATGTCAAGAAACATTACACGGCAGAAAATGAAAAATTTGCATTTCAATGTTTTAGGATCCTGTCGGCCACCAGTGGTCTCCTTCAAGTTCTTTGAGACGAAAATTTTGTAATGTTTGTCGAAAATTATTGAATGACTCGTCTGACTACAGTTGTGAAGGTAAGTTAGCTCTGTGTGCTGAAAAACAATAGAACTAACCTCCTCTCAAATAACCCTCTCACCTAATACAATAAGCCCTCTCTCCAATAACCCCTCTCTCCAATAATCCCTCTCCAATAACCCCCTCTCCAATAATCCCTCTCCAACAAGCTCCCTTTCGAATAAACTCCCCTCTCCAATAACCCCCTCTCCAATAACCCCTCTCCAACAAGCTCCCTTTCGAATAAACTCCCCTCTCCAATAAACCCCTCTCCAATAACCCCTCTCCAACAAGCTCCCTTTCGAATAAATTCCCCTCTCCAATAACCCCTCTCCAACAAGCTCCCTTTCGAATAAACTCCCCTCTCCAATAACCCCTCTCCAACAAGCTGCATTTCCAATAAATTCCCCTCTCCAATAAGCTTCCACCTCCACCAACCCCCTTTCCAATATGCGCCCTCACTGTGGACGTAATAGTGCATGTGATTTCTTCCTTGAATGAATCTCTAACTTGACGATGTTCTTCACATAGTGTGTGAATATTATGTTCATAAGAGCTGCAAGGACTCTGCCATCAACAGTTGCAAAAGAAGTGCAACTTACAATCTCAAGCAAAAGAAGGTAATTATTTTGAGATGCTTTGAAATGACCATAATGAACAATTTCTAGTGGAATAACTTCTCATACAAACCTTTATGATTAGCATTTCTATAGCCCAAATTTGCATGTGGGTATGCCGATCAAATGCGCTTTACATCAAGTATTACGCTTACCGAATTACATATTTTGCCCAGACTATTTTATCTTTACAACAATTGTGATATTACTTTCTTAACTGTGTTTATCCTAACCCACCCTGTCAACTTTCCCTGTTGGAGGAAACCGGAGCACCCGGCGAAAACCCACAACTTTCGACAGGGCGTTGACAGACTCTTTTCACATGAGTCCTGAGTCTGTAGCGATCGAGAATCAAACAACACAATCTGAGAAGTTGGAGGCGCTTGCTCAGATGAACCCCCAACCTGCAGTTTAACAAGAAATGTGAATTTCTGGATATTTCAGGGTGAAAATGAACATCATTGGCAGGAGGGAAATCTCCCCTCAGGATCAAAATGTTTTCTGTGTAAAAAGTCGTGTAGCACGTCTGAGTGTTTGGCCAGCGTCAAGTGCAAGTGGTGTCCAACTACAGTAAGTAAACACACACATAATTTTCAATTTCAATCCTCTCATGGAGTATTTGTTGTTAATGTTGAACCAAAGTGACATAAAGATTATTACTGTATTATTCCAGGCTCATTCAGGATGTTATGGTCACGTAACGAAGCAATGTGATTATGGTGACTTCAACCACCTCATGTTACCACCCTCTGCAGTATCTCTTCCCAACCTTGCTCTCTGGAGGAGAATGTCCAATGAAGTTCAAAAAAATTGTAAGTAGCACTGTCCTTGCATGTACACTACTGTCCCTCGTGCCAATCTAGCAGTTGTGGTTTATGCAAGCTGAAAAGATTAAATCTTGAGCTGTGTTTGCCAGTGTAGGTAGTGGCAATAAAATGAAGAAGCTTTCGTTGATAAGAATGCAACTTATATATTTTCATGTAGTTGCATTGCTACCAACGGAAGCTTGTTCATGAAAAGATTAAAGGCCTGATTTCCCGCTTCAATCCTCTCGTAGTGTAACATTTTCTTTTGTGTCCAAGTCATCAGTTGCACTCTAAGAAATACGCTAAGCTTCGCTACGATATGGTTGTAGTGGAAAACAGGTGAAGATTCTTTGACACGAAGTTGTATGTTGAAGTAGAGTGACTTTGTTCAAAGATAACTCATGGCATCTCACTACAAATTTTGTTCATTGTTTTCTAGTTGAAAACATGCATCTGGAAAGCTCTGATGAAGTTTTACTCAGTGAACATATTGATTCAGAAGATGAGTTTTTGGTTGATTCACCAGGTGATTCAGGTAAGCTTGTTTAATAATGCTTTTGGGAAAAGGAAATTGAAACTTTCTAACATTAATAAACTATTCTCTGTAGTTCACAGTTCTGACGCGACAAACTCGATCAAAGTTTACGATGGAAAACTTGACAACCCACGGTTGTACAAAGTCGTTCATGCGTCAAGGACGACTAAAGCCTCGCAAGTCTTGGTAAGAATATTGCGGCAACCACTCATTATTTTAGTTCAATACAAAACAATAGTAACTCTAAGAACGGTAAACATTTTGAAAAGTGTTTATTCGATATTTCTGCTGGATTTTAGTCATTAGGAATGCTAGTCAAAACGTAGAATGAACACGTTTCGAAATGTTGACCGTTTCGAAGCTATAGTATCATTGTTTTGCATTTAACTTGGTGAGAGTTGTCTTGTTGTATCAAGGTTTCTATTCCAGGTTTCCAGTCCAGGTCTTCATTTCGTCGCATGAATTGTGACAGACAAAGAACCTTTGCTTGAAACGTTGAAGTGTTTTCAATGAGGAAGTTCGCATACAACTCCCTACACTTGAAAAATACAAAAAGAACTTTGACGTACATCTGGCCCTTCGTGTGGAAAGTATGCCTTCGCTCGAAACATCGAAGTTCCTTTTCTATTTTTCTTGTAGTTCCATTACATACAGAGCTTGTATTCTCTGTTCTTATAATCTTCCATTGTCTGCGTCAGTGTAGGAGTGTTAATAACAATAAATAGGGAGTGTTAATAACAGTGTTAATAACAGCACTTTCAAAAAGCAAATTAAACTAGAGGGCACTCAGAGACTGCATACCTCCGCCCCCATTGAATTTCGCTCGTATGAAATGCAACTAAGGCAATAGATAATGAAGGCTGAAGCTCAATGAGGTTTATCTCATTATTGTCTTAGTACTGCGTGCATACATTATACACGTCCTAATTACGCATTCAGTGAGTTTTTTTTAATTGACCGGGAAAAGCAAGACAAAATTTTGTTCATTTCTCGTTCAATTTTTAACCAAATTCGACCAAATTTTAATCAGTTCTTCCTTAGCCGATGGGAAATGCATTCAAAAATTTCGTATGAATATGTTTGGTATTTCTTGAGTTGTCGTGCTCACAGACATACGCACACACACACACACACATATACAAGCCCAGATGATTACATAACCTCCTGGCGGAGGTAACAATATTTTTTACTATACAATGTATAAGACATGCCATAAAACATTCTGCTATATGACAAAATTAATAGTATATTGTAGTCTAATTCTTATAAGAACCCAAATACATCTACAATATTGGTATTCACTTCTATAATAAGAACAATTTCTCTTCTCTTTCTCTCTTGTAAATATTCACTTCTATAATAAGAACAATTTCTCTTCTCTTTCTCTCTTGTAAATATTCACTTCTATATAATAAGAACAATTTCTCTTCTTTTTTTCTCTTGTAAATATGTATATATATTCCTTTAATATTGTGATTGACTGTAAATAATTTATTACATACAAGAGTGGGTAGTAGCGAAGTAGTTGTAGTTCGCTACTGTAGCGAACTACAATTTTCAAGTAGCCAGTAGTTTTTGACTACATTTTTAAAACAGTAGCTGTAGTTATAGCGAACTACATTTTGCCTAAAAGTAGCCAAGTAGTTGACTACTTTTCAAAGAGCAAATCGCTATTCGCTACTTTTAAAAATTGTTAACAACTTGATAGAATAGCATGATATTGAGATACGGTTTGCTTAAAATCGATACTCAATAGTCAATTTGCACTCCTGAGCACTGTAGTGATTACAAAAATGTTGCTTTGTGTTTACTGTTGCTACTCGTAAGTCTATTTGTTACAGATTACATTACAGTCTGAGTTAATAGTATAGATGCTCCAAATACAGTAAAACTAAAAAATATAGCGTAGGCGTAGCGAAATAGCGAAATAGTTCGCTGCATTTTTTAAGCAGTAGCTATAGTCAGTAGCGAACTACCTTTGTTCAAAAGTAGCAGTAGTTGTAGCTGACTACATATTTTTGAAGTAGCTGTAGTTATAGCGAACTACAAAAATTTTGTAGTCAACCCACCCTTGATTACATAATATAATACAAACTAGCATAACTAGAGACCTAAATAAAAAGTCTACTAAGATTTCTAGTAGGTCTCTAGCCCGCATTCTACAATTATTGTAAATATACTACACATAAATTTGTTGTACATGGGGAAAATTTTTAAAATAAAAAAATAAAAAGCGTTCGTTGGTAGGGATACAACTGCCTGAAAAGGAGAGATTCAAATTCGTGTTTTTCATGGATCCCCACCAACGAAAGCTTGTTTGTCTTCTCTGCTACCTACATTTGATGTTTGAGATGTGATGTTTGTTTTTTAGCGAGAAGCGTTGAGACTTTATCAAATCACAGATGACCCAGACAACTATTACCTCACAAAAACACTTGACCAATGTAAGTAAATATAGATATCAATATTACGGTCTGCTACTTCTTTGTTTTCAGCCATGTACCACGTAGGAACACGGAACTCTTGCTGTCTGCGTATTTACATTTTGCTTGTACGAGATGACCTTTCTAAGCCCTGGTCTGATAACACTAAAGAATGTTGTTTGTTTGTACAATATATGCAATTATTGTGCTTCTTGTTGTAACTATAGTATTTTCAAGAAACAGAAAGCTGTACTTTATGAACTTTTATCTTAAAGGCACAGTTCAGCCTTTTGAATGATGGTTTTTAAGGCGCATTACAAACCTTTTAATTAAAACAAACTAACTAGGAAAACCAATGAAGCATAATCCAAAATCAGTGAACTCGATGTTTTTAACAATAAAAATGTTTAAAAATGTTAAAAACATTGAAATCACTGATCTTCAATTATGCTTAATTGATTTTCCTAGTTAGTTTTTTGAACTTTTTTCAATTAAAGGGTTTGTAATGCGCCTTAAAAACCATCATTCAAAAGGCTGACCTTTGCCTTTAATGACTAAATACACATTGAGGACTGAGTTTGTACCATTGACGAACCAGGACGACTAAAATCGTGAATAATCTCACCCTGTACGCTTTCATTCTTTGCCACTTTCACGATAGACTACCGTCATTGTTGACTGAGAAAAACACGTCTCATAAAATGTACATTTAGAAGCCATCTTTGCATACTCGTGTATTTGTTCTTTGTAGCGAGTGAAAGAACATTAGATGCACATGAGATGCCGTTACAGTTTGGAAATCGTAATAAAAAGACGATGATATTTCTGAGAATAAAGGTAAGTTTAGTGATATTAAATATGAATTCTCACACTGGGTTGTCGTGTAGTTTATTAACATAAGTTTTTATACACGTCGTTAACATACTAGACCTAGTAACCCTAACCAATGTCTCGAACCCCTAAACTACCATCGAGGCGCATGCCCATATAGCACCTCGCCCTGGGCCCCCGATGCATCTGGAGGACAAATTAGCAATCTATGCATGATATAACTTTTGTAAACAAAGCAAATTTTGTAACTTTTTGTATCAAAATGTATCATAATTTTGTATTAAAATGGTTAATTTTTGCGCTGTATGTGGTTGTTGTACCCGAACAGATATTGTTAGGGAGCATCTGGAGGACACTCTAAGGATTTGTGACGTCAGTGCAATGGGTCTATAGAATTAATATTTGTGCTAGAGTTTAAAATATTCAATTCGTTTATTTAAATATTCAACTTTGCAGAATGCAGAGAAAAGTGGAAATATTCGTGTGTATTTAGCAATAGAGAGGTCAGTCTGTTTGTGTCTATATAATATAGTCTATTTAGCAATAGAGAGGTCAGTCTGATTGAGTCTATATAATATTGTCATTCATTATTAAATAATGCTCATTCCTAACAAGGAAGAAAATTTGTTCACCATTTCGCCACCAATCTATCAAATATTACATTTCTAGAGACGGCTCATCTTTTAAGACGATAAAAGTTCAATATGCCACGAATGTTGCTGACGTCATTAAGAACGCATTAATTAAATTTTGTTTAGAGGTAAGAAAGTTGAGTGGAGCTCGTTTTACCTTCACATGCATCTGCAAGGGACTTATGTTTAATTTTTGAAATAGGACAGAAGGCCTGAAGATTTTTCACTTGTTATGACACACTTGTTTGATGGAGGTACGTTATTCTCATTGTTCACTTTCTAAGCACACTTATTATTAGCATGACAAAATTACTGGATGCTGATTGGTTGAGAGGAGTACAATTATTTCATTAATTGCACTGCAGTACAATTAATGATTTTCCCAAAACAAAAACAAAATGGCGGAAAGGTATTTTAAACACAAAAGTGAAATGAAATTGCCCTAGAGGAACTAGATGAAAATACCAACAAAAACACCAAATTTTGCTTGAACAAAAGAACAAATTAAAATACAAACAAAAGCACCAAATTTTGGTTGAAAGTCTGGCAGGACTGGGCTTTGGCGAGAGAATATGATGTTGATATTGAGAAGTACGTAACCAATTTTGTCATGCTAATAATAAACTCGTGATGTTTGGAAATTTGCCAAATTAGACTCGCCCCGGTGGCTCGTCCAATTTTGGCAAAATTTCCAAACATCACTCGTACTTATTAATCCCTAATTGTACTCGCCATCGCATGATTACCTATACTAAACCACTGATTTTGTATTTTATTATTTAGTTCGAGAACGTGCTATGCAGACTGATGAATGCCCTTGGAAAATTTTAACGGAAATGAAGAGGGTATCTTATATTTTCATTTTTCCTTCGTCTTCCCGTCACTTGTTTCAGTGGGTGGAGTTTGAAAGCAGTTTCGTTTTCTTTCCATTCACAACTGCTACTTTATTTTCAGAGGTCAATTCGTGAGATGAAATTCCCGTCACTTGTTTCACTGGGCGGAGTTTGAAAGCAGTTTCATTTTGTTTCCATTCACAACTCGTACTTTATTTTCAGAGGTCAATTCGTGAGATGAAATTCCCGTAACTTGTTTCAGTGGGTGGAGTTTGAAAGCAGTTTCGTTTTCTTTCCATTCACAAGTGCTACTTTATTTTCAGAGGTCAATTCGTGAGATGAAATTCCCGTAACTTGTTTCACTGGGTGGAGTTTGAAAGCAGTTTCGTTTTCTTTCCATTCACAACTGCTACTTTATTTTCAGAGGTCAATTCGTGAGATGAAATTCCCGTAACTTGTTTCACTGGGTGGAATTTGAAAGCAGTTTCGTTTTCTTTTCATTCACAAGTGCTACTTTATTTTCAGAGGTCAATTCGTGAGATGAAATTCCCGTAACTTGTTTCAGTGGGTGGAGTTTGAAAGCAGTTTCGTTTTCTTTCCATTCACAACTGCTACTTTATTTTCAGAGGTCAATTCGTGAGATGAAATTCACCCGATTCTACCTACGCCCAATATACGAGCCTGCAAGCAATGTTATACTTTGTGTCAGCAATCTCCCAATGATGTTAAAGGAAGATACATATCACAGTTTCCTCAAGGAACATATACAACATGGTAAGGCACTCATTGCAAGGGCTTCTAGTCCTTTCAATTTGGTGAGGAACCCCCTCGAAATACAGGAGACAAGCAAGCTAACTCCACGTAGTAGCACATCAGCTCAGAGAAAGGTTCAGGTTTGATTTCCGTTATCTGTAAGGGACCATTAACCAATCAGATGCGTTTGGTATATTTGATTAACCAATCAGATGCGTTTGATATATTTGATTAACCAATCAGATGCGTTTGATATATTTGATTAACCAATCAGATGCGTTTGATATATTTGATTATCCAATCAGATGATAGTTAGGCAGTGCGAGGTACCACTGAACCTCTCGAAAACCTCGACCTACAGTCGTAGACGATAAGACGCGCTAACCAGCCTTGCTTTCATTGAAAATCAGCTCTAACTTACTTTCAATTCAATTTTTATTTCAGGCAATTTCGCAGTAGATGTCTTGTATCCATGTTCTGGTAAGTGCAGAAAGATTTTTCTAACACGAGTCTTCGTGCAATGATGTCTCATTATTTCTTCCTAGGTACGGCATTCTTATCATTTGAGACCGCTGACTTGGCATCAAAAGCGATGAATGAACTAAAAACTGCGACATTGAGTGGCAAGAGTTTGTTTGTTAAACTCATACCAAACATTCACGTATGTCTCTTTTGTCTTTAATTTACTGTATGCGATTACGATTAACACAAATGTGCTTTACATCAAGTAGTACGCTTACATACTGGCTAGACTAAGTACGATCCTCTAGTTGATCTTTACAACAGTGGACGACTTGCGCTTTAGAAAAAAATTTAATCTGGGAATAACAAAGGATATTTTCGGAAAGAAGTTATCAAAATTAGAAAAACTGCAAAGTTTGGTTGCGAAATGTTGTAAAATACGGAAAATATAGCCCTGCGAAGTTGGCAAATTTGTATACATTTCTATTACGTGCGGAAATTGGTAACTAATTTAGTTACCAATTCACGCACGTAATACAAGAGTATACAAATTTGCCAACTTTGAAGGCCTATATTTTCCGTATTTTACAACATTTCGCAACCAAACTTTGTAATATTACTAATTCCAAGACGCTCTTTCTAGCTGTGGTGATAGATTTCGTTGTTCTTACTTAGATTAAAATTTAGTCTAAAGCGCAAGTCGTCCATTGTGATATTACTTAACTGTGTTTATCCTAACCTCAGTTAAAAAAGCAAGTGGACGAATGTACATTATGAGAGTTTGCAAATACTATGGACTATCAATTAAACAATTAGATCTGCTGTTTGATAGCCTAATTATGTCGATATTCACTTTTGCTATTGAGCTGTGGGGTTGTGCATACGACGGTAAATATTTGAACCAAATAGATAAATTCATTAAACGTGCACATAAGAATGGTTATATATCAAAACGAACACACATTAAAGAAATACGTGATAAGAGAGATATGAAACTGTGGAACAAAATAACATCAACTGAGGACAATGCATTGCTTGAACTGCTGCCGGAAAAAAGAAGTAGGTTACTTAGGCCTAGAGGGCATGAGTATGAACTCCCCCTAGTGAGAACAGAAAGATTCAAAAGGTCGTTCATAAATCGTTGTCTGTATAACTTTGTTTAGACTTTAATCTATTTAGACTTTAATCTATTAAAAACTTTTTAAAACTTTTTACGCTTCTTAACTTACAATTGTAAATATAACTAGATCAATTACCTTTCGATTGTAAACTCAGACGGATGTATCTGAGTATTTTAATAAAGACTATTATTATTATTATTATTATTATTATTATTATAACCGAGCCTGTCTTTGTTTCTTCATTCTAGACTGAAGCGCTGAGTGACAAGAGCATTCCTCTGCTGGTGTTGGTGAATGTTCGCAGTGGAGGTGGTCAAGGCAATGAGTTGTTGTTTGATTTTCAGAAATTACTCAACCCTCATCAAGTGCATTCATTATCTGAGGGTGGTCCTTTGCCCGGGTAAGGACAAACATGCGCAATTGAGGGATGTAGTTTAATTTTCTTGCTCGCTGAATGATCTCTAGTGGAAGTTGACAGATATTTCTTTTAGTTTGTACGCATTTCGTAAACTCCAATCATTCCGTATCTTGGTTTGTGGAGGTGATGGTACAGTTGGTTGGGTGTTGTCATCCATTGATGAATGTTGTAAAGATCTGGCGTGTCGTGATCCTCCTGTCGCTATCCTACCTCTGGGAACAGGTTGGTATAACATGAAGTACACTGTACCTTACGCAGGGCAAAATTTTCTCCGGGTGGGTCAGGACGTAAATCGATCATATGTTGGGGGGGGGGGGGTGATCTCAGGTAAGCAATCTTGCATCACAAAATGGGCCTTGCTTTCGGGGTCCTTTTTATCTGTGGGCCCGGGACAAAGTGCCCCCCCCCCGGCGGCCCTACCTTAACGTATATATAGGATTGTGGTGACGTATACATTCTGTGTTGTTAGGTAATGATTTATCTCGTGTGTTACGTTGGGGTGCTGGCTACACAGGTAGTGAAGATACCTCAGCATTACTCATGTCTGTTGATCAAGCTGATGTAACATCTTTGGATAGGTAATTGTTACTGTATTGGCGAAAATTACAAATTTAGTTTCTCGTGCTTCTCAGGTCTTTGCCTAGTACTCCCGTTTCCCTCCTTCGTTGACACAATTCACCAGTCTGCTACAAGGAACTAACACTCTGTCGTTGATGTTTAGATGGTTGATAATCTTCGAGTCATCAGACACATCGGGTGAGACATTCACAGCTGGCGTGGACCTGCCCAACAGTTTTGTTATGAATAATTATTTTGGTATTGGGAGTGATGCAGCTGTAGCTTTGGACTTCCATAACGCGAGAGAGGAAGCACCAGAGAAATTCACCAGCAGGTAAAATCTGGTTAACCTTTTTTGATGGTGTGTGTAAAAGTCTTTCGTTCACGTGTAAGTACCGTGCTTCAACGAGACTGAAACTTGTGTTGAAGTCTTTGAAATCCCTTACAGGTAATTGCGTAAATTTAAGATCACTCCTGTAGGAATTTACTGTATCTTCTCTTGAAGGTTGCACAATAAAAGTGTTTACTTTCGAGTTGGTCTGAGAAATATGGTGAGGAAATCTATGGACTTTAATGAGAATGTTTCATTACAGGTGAGATGATTTCTTTCATATTTCGTCTTTTCCTTTTCCTTGCGAAGTTTTACAATGATCATTGTCACTTTAGATTGACGACACTGAAGTTGATCTGCCCACCATTGAAGGAATTATTGTTCTAAATATTGCCAGGTAGGAAATTTCACTTTGGAGATTCTTGCATCAATCTCAGATTCTCAGCATTGTTATTCATGACAACATTCTATCTTGCTGTAGTTGGGGAGCAGGCTGTGATCCCTGGGGACAATACAGTGATGACGTAAGTATGACGTCACGACGTAAATGACGTAGTAATGTGATGTTATGTTTCATTGATGACGTATGACATTGGTAAATGATGACGTCACTGATATGACGTCATCTGCACAATTGACTGATCTAGTATTTCCACTTTGTTTTAGAAATTTTCCACACCCTCGTCTTGTGATAATTTACTGGAGGTCATAGGAGTAACTGGAGTGATGCATATGGTACAGTATAAAAAACTTGATGAATGAAGATAAATTCTCAATTATTTTTGACAGTAGTAAGTAGTTGTAATTATTTTTCTGCAGGGGCAAATAAAGAGTGGGATTAGATCTGGTATAAGACTTGGTCAAGGTTCCAAGGTATGGCACAACTAAATATTCAATGAAGACCTCAAGAACTCATTCAAATCTCGGCAGTTCAGATACTTGTCGACTAGTTCCTTCGCGTTAAGTAAGATGTGTTTTGTTTATAGATCAACATGAGACTCAAGTCAGAACTTCCAGTTCAGGTCGATGGCGAGCCTTGGTATCAAGCTCCTGGAAACATCATTATCAGACCTACACTTAGCCAGGTCTCATTTTCTTTAAATCTGCATATAGTTTCGCGGCACTCACACGCACTAACAACTCTGTCTTGTTTTCACAGGTGAAAATGTTGACGAGACGTTCTAAAACGAGGTCAACTAAAACAGAAGAGCCCGCCAGAGCTCTCGTGAGTAGTACATTTTACAGTTTTGATGAGGGCGGAGCTCTCATCGGAAGTTCAAGAGACAAAGATACTGATAGCATGTAAGATATAGCAACGTATTCAAAGAGACATTGTGTGTACGATGTCTGAACTACATATAGAAGAATCTACCACAAAACAACACATTTTACAGTTTTAACGAGAGCTGTGCTCTCACAGAAGATCATGGTAGCGGCGATGTCTCAACTACATACACCAGTGAAGTATCTGCCACAATGGACACATTTTTCTTGAGTGGCGCGTTGATGTCTTTGTAGCTGATGACCAGAATGTGTTATTCACGAGTCCTGGGTGTGGTTGAACTATATCAACGCAAATGAAAGATCTCTGGAAGATCATAAAGCTTGTCCAAGCCATCTCAACATGATTCAACATTGTTGAATGCAGAAGTCTTGGCTCTGTTCCAACATTCTGAGTTTCTGACTTCTACTACTGCTATTATTACAGGACCATTTTAAATGCGTTTGATATATCCAATCATTATTATCTCGCTTGCTCAAGATCGTCCAGTATTGATTCCTAAAATGTTGGATTTTGGAGTGGCTTGAAGGATCTTAAGATGCATAGCTTGTACAGGAATGTTGTGATGGATCTGCGCTTGTCTTAACTATTATACATTAAATCCTGAGCTACAGGACTACAGGGGAAGAAAGGTAATGGATTGTACATGATGGGTCTGGACACACCATTGTCGCAGGAACGATTATCTGAATATAAAGAGTGTGCCACTGGGTATCTCTGGTTTGAGACCAACACTTTATTTTATAGTGTGAGCTACCATTTTAAGATGACAATGAACGGCATGACAAATGAAATATGTAGCATATAATTCCTAAATTACTATTTATTGTACACATATACCAAGTATAGTGAGTGTGTAAACTTATGTATAATTATGTAAATGTCAAGTTATACAAATTGCATTTGACTTCTTTGTGTGTCAACTGAAGGCGTAGAAGAGATCTAACACCTGGGTATCAAATTAATTCAATATGACAAAAAGTAAGCCAAGAATTTGTATGTTAATTTTGTTTAGTTAATGTATGATAATTTACACGTTAGAAGTCATTATAATAAGTGTTTCTAATGTTTCTTTTTCCTCAATTTCTTTTCAGATTTTTCAGACTTTATCCTCTCCTCAGCTGCAGACATTCTCTTATAGAGCATAATGAGCACACCAAGGATAATTGCTGGCCAGATGGCAAAGTTTATAACCTTTCCAATGTCATAACGACCGAGAGATGAGTCTTTCTCCAAGCCAGCTAGTTCTGTAACAAATGTCAATGTCGCATGTGCTGCAAGAAAATAATAATCAAGGTATGACTTGTATGTCAGTCTAGAAATGAACTACGGTACACTGTAAGCATTGGTATCTTGCTTCAACCTGATTTAGCTTATTAATTAAAGGTGACCTACAGTCCGATCTGTGCATGTGCACAAAGGAGACCACTTTTTATGATACAAACAGTTTAACTATGTTTTAGGTTTTTGCAAAGCATGATTGTTGTTTCTTGATCATTTATTATACTCTAAAAGCTTGAAAATATAAATAGTTGTCGAATAAATCTCAATTTTTTGGATGCAAAAATGTAAACAAAGGCTTTGTTTACATACAGACTGTAGGGCACCTTTAAAGGTGATCTACAGTCGGTATGTAAACAAAGCCTTTGTTTACATTTTTGTGTCCAAAATATTGAGCTTTATTCGACAGCTATTTATATTTTCAAGCTTCTAGAGTATAATAAATTATTAAGAAACAACAATCAGGCTTTTCAAGAACTCAAAACATAGTTAAACTGTTTGTATCATAAAAAGTGGGCTCATTTGTGCACATGCGCAGATCGGACTGTAGATCACCTTTAACCTATTGAGTGGCAGCAATCTCCCCATGATAAGTAAACTTGTCTGGCATTAGACAGAGTAAAATTATAATAAAGTAGGTGCATGATCACCATGACCGTGCCCAAATAAACACAAACAAAAACTTGACACAATGATTTCTGTTTGGTTTGCAGACCACATATTTTAAGAGATCATGATTCACTTTACTGAATAGCAGTTCATTTTAAGCTGCTGTCCAGATGTGACGCACAATCTCATTTTAAGGTCAACTGCAAGTGATCTATTCCTAGAAACGTTTCCTAGAAACTTACGTGGGATGACTCCTTGGACACCATTGGCTCCATATGCAAGATCTGGGGGAATAACAAGCTGCCGTTTCTCTCTGAAAGGAAAAATTTGTCATTCTTTATCCTGAAAACAGCCTTGGTGCGCTATCATTACACTGGCAACATACCCAACACACATTCCCAGAATCCCTTCATCCCAACCTAAAAATAGAACATAATTTAGTTGTATTTTAATTGGTTCATTAATAATCAACTAATTAACTTTAGAAATGGAATTATTACCTTTTATCACCCTGCCTACACCTAGCTGAAATTTGATTGGCTCTTCTTTGGATGCGTCAAATGTCTGACCATTTGCTAGTTTCCCCTGCCATAATAAAGATGTATTAACTTATTAACACACAATGGACCCTAATGTAGCATGTTATGCCATTCTAATAAGGCTTGTTTATCATGTGCCACGCCCAATTTCTCATTTTCTGAGCTCATTTACATTAAGTTCGGCACACAACAAAATATTATTAAAATGCCAGGATTAATCAGCCTGGCCAAGCTTGAGGCCCTATGTTGAATGAAAGCATCTGTAATTGATTACAAAAAATGAAAGCATACAATGTAATGAACAGCAACCATATCCCCATTATCAGCAGTTACTGAGCACTCTACAGGTTTGGACTAAAATAAAAATAAAATATAGCTCAACTTCATAAAGTAATAGGCACCTTTAAACCTGTGGTCACAATAACTTATTAATATTCAAATACAAGGTATTTTATAAACAAGGTTAATCTTCTGAAATTTAGACTGATACTGTATTAAGCTAAAATATACCAGAGGTATTATTTGCAGATTTTGTTTCTTCTTAGCAACGCAAAGACATGGAAAAAATAAGAAATAAAACTCGAGCTGTAATTTCATAGTTGCAAACTTTTGCAAATTGTAAACAAAGGCTAGGAGATAACAGGTGGAAATTATGGATAATAGTGGCTATGTTACTGGAAAATAATGCTGAGTTACCGGGTATCGAAGTTAATATACAAAAGTTTAAGTTCTGGAATATTTATTTGTTATATTTTAAACTTTTTGTAAAGCAATATTTTCGTTCTAATGCAGTTTTCGACTTTTCAGTCTTTGACGTTCAAAATTTTTAGCACTCCATCCCTCATTATCCCAAAATGACCATGACAAAATGGCGGTTGAAAGTGAATCATTTTCTCACTCTGAATTCATGGCTTTGGCTCTCAATACCGTCTCTGAGCTGGTCAAAGATCCTTTATTAAAAGACCTCCACAGTGAACCAAGTGTTGAAGAAGTGAATTCACAAATTGCACTTGAACATGGCCGCGCAATCACTGTCAATGTCGTGCAACAGAACCAAGAAAATACCGTTCTACGTGAGTTTTTCTTTGTTTGATAGACCGAAGCATGGCGTTCCAACGATCATTTTACTGTTGTTTTAAGGTTATTTGTACTTATGAACTGTTTTACTAAAAATGCTTTGAAAAAAATTCAAATTGCAGTATTTATAGTTTTGCAGGGGGGGGGGGGCAAGGGAGTCTGCATTTAATATCAGTTTATTGTCCAGACAAAAAGCAGTCGATCTGTATTAAACATACACGTAACATATCCTTTAAATTGTTTCTTCATTAAATTAACCCCCCCCCCCTAGTAGAAGCACCTATGGTTCAGGGTTTTGGCATTTTGGATATTTTCAGGGGGGGTGAATGCCTCTCATAAATGCACTGGCTAGGACCATGACAACAGCATTGCAACGGTTATGCCAAAGTCATTGGCAAAACCTTCTTGTATGTGTTCCTATTCTGTGTTTTTGTTCTGGGAGGTACAAAATGCATGTTGCAAGTTTTGGAATTCGCAGGTGGGGATTTTGTGCGGTTTTCAGCGATTTTTGCCAATTAGCCATTCCGAAGTTGATGAGTGGACTGGGGATGAGTGTTAAAAAGTGGCCAAATTAAGAAATGAACCAAATCACTAAAAAGACCATCTCAAAATTAGTAAGTATACAAAGTTTGAAGACGTTTACATGAATATCCTTCGAATAATAAGCTAATTTCGAAAATCCGATATTTACTATGAAATGTATTGCAATTTTTGTTTTTGGGACGGGCATCCCAAAAACAATCTTTTAATCAGTAATTTCATAATTTTCTGAAAGCTTATTATTCGAAGGGTATTCAATGTAAATGTCTTCAAACTTTGTATACTTTTGAGGTGGTCTTTTTAGTGATTTAGTTCATTTCCTAATTTGGGCACTTTTTATAACACTCGTCCCCAGTCCACTCATCAACTTTGGAATGGCTAATGGTCAATTAATAATATTTTGTTTCCATGGCATTGATAATATTGTAGGTATTTGTTCAGTAGTCGATGTTTATCTATTCCCAACCTGCAAACTCTCAAACTGCAGATTGTTTGCATCATGAGCAGGAGACGTACACAACACATTGTACTGCATAATGATCATATTATAAACTTAGATTGTAAACTGCTAGTTTGAATATTTTCTAGCTGTGGTTGTGCCTCAAAAAGCGAAAGTAAAAGACCTCAAGAAAGCGATTCAGCGACATTTGACATTGAAACAAATGAGAGAGGGAGGAACAACGTACATTAGTTGGTAAACATCTTTCTGTTCTGTGACATTTCTTCTACATTTGTTCTCTCAAAAAGGGCATTTGTCAGAATTTTTGAGACATTAATTTGAGTTTACCCTATCAGCTGGGGCAGTAGAGTGTACCCCTGGGGCAGCAGAGCGTACCCCTGGGGCAGCAGAGCATTCCCCTGGGGGTGAAAGTCACAGAAGCTTCACGATATTAGCCTTTACATTACAGTATGTGCCTTTAGAACAGTTCAAACTTGATTTGATTGTGTGTTGATTTTGTAGCCCTGAAAAAAGCCCCTACAAATCTCTGCCTTGATAACTCACTATTTAGCTTGGGTTTGACTGAATGTTTCTGAATCTAGGAAATATGTTTGGAGAACGCACTGGCTGGTTCATGATGGTGAAAAATTGACAGACAATGAGAAAACTATTAAAGAGTAAGAAATTAATCCAATGTATATATTTTAGATGGATGGTGGATAATCCAAGTGATTATATATATATACATATATATATATATATATATATATATATATATATTGAACTTGTGTATGTATATATGCTTGCTTGAATTATCCACCAAACCCAGCATTCAAGCTCAACAAACTGGAAAGCAAAAAATATCTTTCAAGATAGCCTTTTAACCCTTTAAGTGGCAATGCACCTTGATCATGCACTTCTGTCTAATGCTCATCAAGGGAGATTGCTGCCACTCAGTGTGTTAATATTGACTTGAGATCAATAGTTTAGACCAGAGGTTTAAGATTTTGATTATAACAATATTAAATAGAGATGATCTAGCTAGCAGATTACAAATTACTGAGGCGGATTATTTGAAGGCTGATTAGTGATTATACCAAATTTTTGGCCAACTAAAAATAAAACATGAAATAAAACTCATACAGCGAACATGTAAAACTCATATCAGTCTCAAAATGAAATCTCTATTTTTTAAATTCATATGCAGTTATGGTGTGAAGAATAAAGCTGTGATAACTTTTGGTAAAAGATTACGACGAAAGTAACATGGTAAGTAAGCTATCAATCACAAATTCTCACTTTGGAGGTCTTTTAATATTTCACCAAATAATGGCTTAGAAAAATATGTACACTATGAAACCTGTTCATTAATGCTTTTCACAGAGTTTAGTTGTACAGTTTAGCTTGGTTTAAATATAGTTTAGTGAACAAGCTTATTAACCCATTAAGCGCCAGCGCTCTTCCCTTGATGAGTAAAATCGTCTGGCGTTAGACAGAGTAAAATACTAAATTAGGCTGCATTGCTACTCAGTGGGTTAACTAGACACATGGGCAGATAGGCCAGTTAACCCATTAAGCACCAGCACTCTCCCCTTGACGAGTAAAATTGTCTGGCGTTAGACAGAGTAAAATACTAAAGTAGGCTGCATCAGGGTCACATCACCATTCAATGGGTTAAGCAAGTGACGTTTTTCTCAACATGGGAATTGCCCGAAAATTGGTCTAACCATAAATCTTGGTTTTGCATCACAGCACTCGTGCGAGGAAGTAAAAAACTTTAAAAATTTTATGTTTTGTCATATGTGTTGAAGATTACCACAAACTGACACAAACACAGTTTTTAATCCAAATCTCC
>CACRXK020004416.1:0-13510 GCA_902702795.2 Paramuricea clavata | reverse complement strand
CCCCCCCCCAAACGATCTGAGGTCCGCGTTGACAAAAACGTGGCTCACTTAAGCTCGCTATTTAACGAAGCCAGCTGCCTGTGCAACTATCATGGAGTAAAAAGGAAGTACAAACAATAAAATGTGCAAAACGTTTTTTTGGAACAAACAAAAGATATATGGTACACATCTAGATATGTGACGGCTGTAATGTTTTTACACATGAGCTTGCTCTCACCAAGCACATCTGGTAACAAAATGGCGACATCCACGCATCTAGACATGCGCAGTGTGCTTACATGACCACAAAGGAAGTAAGCTTTGTATCAATATATAAATAAAGAAATCCAGTTTTACCATCACTGTCTCTTAAAACTTCCTAACCTCCTACACATTTTGAGTGGGCGGGGAGAAGTACGGAAATCTCCCCCACACTGTGACGTCATTAAACACTGTATTTGACGTAGTTGACAACGTTTTCTTCTTGAGTATTCACTTCCAGAATGTTGTTGTAAGTTTGGTGAACATCATTTGCATCACATTTTATTTGTATGTTCAGGAGAATCAGTCACTTGAAAAGTACAAAGAACTTCGTGATTGTAGTATTATTACGCTCCTTCAATGCGGCGGTGTTGCATTGAGCACTCTGTCAAGTTGGTGTCTATTAGTGATCATCAGCTAAGCTCACTTCCTCTTTGTTTGAGCTCTTTGACCACAGGACGTAGCCGTAGGCCTAACCTGCGATCAGGCCTATTGCCGTAGGCCCTGACGAAGGCCCGCTCGAAACGTTGAAGTTATTTTTGTACTTTGCATGGCACAGGAAAAAAATTGAACATCCATGAATGGTGTTTAAAGATCTACCATGTATACTATCAATGTTAAAACTAAACTCTTACTATTATTGGTTATTATAGATTTCCCATATGATAAATTAGTAAAAAACACGATGTTTATTATTTACCATTAGTGGTATTTTCCTGGTCAATATTAAACATCATGGTTTTTACTAATTTACCATATGGGGAATCTATAACCATTGATGGTGATGTTCAGTTTTACATTGATAGTGTAGTACATGGTAAATCTTTAAAAACCATTCATGTATGTTCCATTTTTTTCCTGTGAAAAAAGAACTTGGACGTTTCCCGAGTCAGGTTGTTGATTCCCCTGCAGTGCTCGCAGGTTGAACTCACTTATAAAATGGGAGGGAAATCATTTTCACAAAACAAAAAAGTTACAACAACATTCAGGAAGTTATTCGATAATACGAAAACTATGTGAATCGAACGACGTCAGTGTGGGGACATTCATCCTCCGCCCACTCAAATTCCTGCGTAGGAGGTTAGGAAGTTTTAAGAGATCGTGATTGTACAAGCAAAATTATTGAGCACGCTATAATTTTGGTTAAAAACATTGGCGAGTTATTTACGAAGCAAAAAAACACGCTCACAATGTCGCATGCAGTTTTGCTAATTTCTTAACCAATTTTTAATCCAAATTGAACCAAAATTTAATCAGTTTGCCCTTGGGCAATACCCATTAGTCCCTGAAATTATTTTCCTTTTAGTACGTCGACAGACCGGAGGCGTGTGTATAGTATGGCCTGTAGGGGACAGGGTTAGGGTTTTGAGAAAAGAATTCTAGTTGAGTACTGTATTTTCCGATCATCGTAACCAAGGGTGTGTTACAGTCGTAAGGTGTTTGACACAACCTAGGCTAGTATTTTATAAATTAAACTTGTTTTTCATAAAAAGTTCCCAATTTCTAATTTTGGTACTGTTAATTATAATTAGCTCGATTACTGCCCACTTAGGGTAAAGCCTGGTTCGTATATGCCCACGCCGGGCATGCCTGCGCTAACATTGTTTACAGCTGTTGATGCGTACAGTCTTTTGTGAATTATCTGGTTGAACTAAGGCTTAACAGAAACTACATTTTATTTAAATAAACATATTTTGGATAATGATAGTATTTATCAAAAAATGTATGCAGTCACCTGACGTCGGGGAAAATTATAAAAGCGCGCCAAAACAGTGTCCGTAGTTAGTTTTCAGTGTATGGTTATACGCAGTGTACATCAAACAACTCGAGGCAGATTTTATTCAAAGAGTATATTGTTCCCCAGGTACGTATTAATATTGCTTATGTCTCTATTGTTTCACACGCTATTACTGTAGACCTAGCCATACTTTACGTTTTGGTTGGTAGTGAGGGTCAGATAACGCTAGCTTCCTCTGCGCTATATGTAATATATAGTAGAAACTACAAGCGACACATACGTGAAGGCAGATATTTTTACTAGACAGGGAAGGTGTGTTTCTGAGGTATCAGGTCATTTCGTACTCGACTGCCTATAGTCGTTTTGTCTCCAACTCTGGTTGACGGATTGCCAAAAAGCACAAAAATGATCAGATATAAGTCATGTAATTGTGAGTGGGTTTTTTTTCCGAGTTTTACCGCAAATCAAAACTATTTACGGAAATTGTCACACTAGTGACGCTGGGATATGCCGATATATTTGCTATCTAGGTTTCTCCATGTAACAACGAATGCATTTTTTCACGTAAAAACCCAAGTGGGACACGACCATCTTTGGTTCCAAACTGTCTTAAGGATGGATTGGAAACGAGCAAGCCTGGGACGAGGCAGGAGTACGTAACGACCATAAACCTATTTCTATTTTTGAGATGAGATTCAAGCTTGTTGACTAGACAGGACGAGGGGCATTATGTCTCGCGTGCTGGATGAATATAACGTTTATTTATTTATTTATTTATTCAAGCTGTTGTAAACAATGAAATTTCTGCAATTGGTTCTCGTGTTAAGTCTTCTGTCGCTGGTGCTGGTCAACGGCGACTTCAGTGAAGGAAAACATCGTATCCAGAAGAGAGCGGCGATACGTACACGTTCCAAATGTCGCAAAGCAGGCTGGGGCTTCACGTATTTGTCCGGCTGGTACATCTACGGTACTGATTATGGCTGTTGTGGCAATTACAAAGGATGTTGTAAATTTGCTTCTTGGCTTTGTTATGTACATGATATCTCGTGCAAATGTTGTCAACATGGCAAAGACATTTGTGGACCTACATGTAGAAAAGATCCATCATGCAAGTGAATGATTTAACCTAACAATTAAAGGAAATGAACCTTTGAAATAATGTAGCTAGTTTTCTACCCTGCGACTAATATTGTAACATGATCGTTGATTTCCACTCAAAGACGTTGTTTTAAAGTAAAAACGTTGTAAATCATATGTTTTGTATTTTTATTTTAATTCACTACTAATTAACAATAAATATTTAGTATACTAAATTAATACACTAGATTGATGTTACATTTTATTAACACTGTTTGTTTAATCATTATATTCCGTGATCAGGGTGTTAGAAATGGGAAATAAGCAAGCACGGCCCAGCGGGTGTTCCTGCAAGCTACACTACATCAATCTGTTTACTGATATATCTAATGCCATTCCAACTCATTTAGAGTTGAGATAACGGTTTCTTTATTTCCAAGTCTCTCTCTTCCCATAACGTCATTCCTGTGCAGGCACAAATCTTCTTGGGATTTTGAAATAATCCAGCTGACCTTGCAATGATTCCACACGCAAGTCTGAAAAAAACAATGTCAATGTTGAAACCAAATGGTTTGCTCAGCTAAATGCTATTTCTGGTGTTTGTTAATAAATGCAATGTTAGCCACAAACCTCCGTCCTGCGTTTCCGTCAATTTTGGATTGTGAATCGCTTCCTTTTCCCAAGTCATCTTCACGTTCTGTGACAACGATTGATCTACCAATCACATCCCACACCTGCAAGTAATGAACAAGCTTCTCAAAGAGCTAGTATGACTAGAGTTACAATTTAGCATAAACGATGCTTTATGGAGCTGGTTTCACACCTGACCAGAGCAAATGCATGTGTAGTCAAGCATGTGATTAGAAGGTCGTTAGAAAATCTAGGTTGCGTCAGAAATGACGAAGGAAGAAAGCATCTTGATTAACTTGCCTTCACGTCATGACTTTCCAAACGGAATTGTGCACGCTTTTTTTCATCAGCCTTGACGTTTCCTAAGTCACCAACATGCTGGAGAAAATTACAATTTACATCAAATTTGTAACAATTAATATTCTGATAACATCAACTTAAAATGAGTTTATTTTTTGAAGAGAATAAACTTTGTATTCTTTCACCTTTTCTTTGTCAAGAAGTCCACCATGATTGCTGTTGTTTGGGTTGTAGTGATCTCCTAAACTAAGATGAAAATTCACCCTTGAATACACAAACCTTCCATCACACATGAGCAGTAAGGTTTTACCTTTCACAGCCATCAGAAACATCACCAAGCTCATGTACGTGTAAACCATGTAACCCTTTCTGGAGCCCATCCACAGTACCATCAATTATACAGATTTCTCTGTCCACCTGGAATTAATATTTGTTATTATTTAGTCATTCTAATTAAATAAATATTGCATTAATGATACCTTGCATTACCTCTAATTAACTAATAAATTATTAGCATGTAATCATATTAGAAGTTATGGATTTTCCTACTTGTACAAAGCGTATCACACCCTGAATGTTATTTTCGCCAGACATTATTGAGACAGCAGCACCAATATGACTTGGGCTTCCATCTGAAATAAAACCACACAAAATTACAAAGTAAATGATTACAGTTAAAGAACTTGACCTAAACTTACCCATACCTTGTGTTGTACCATGTCCACGTAAAATTGCTTTTCTTCCCGTCTCTTCTAGAAGCTGTTGCATCTCGCCAGAGGGCAAGTTAGTTTCCACAGTTACTTGTTCATCACGTAAATTTATGTTGTACGACCTCACTCCTGTGATTAATCACAAAACAAGCATGTGTAAATTGTATGCTCCGAGATGAAAGGAGTGGATGAGTTGGTTGGTGTCTGTGAGACAAACAACAAGACAGCAGATGGTGGGAAAGTTATTAGCCCTGTGCAAACTAGGAAACATCGTTGTGGAAACATTGTTTCCTGCCAATGTTTCGCCATGTTTCCAAGAGTGGGCAAACACTAGGAAACATTAGTGAGAAACATACTGATAGGGAAACATTCAAATGTTTCTGAATTCGCTATAGGAAACAATTTTTGCTTCTCGGGAAGCAAATTTTGTTTCCACAACAATGTTTCCAAGGGTGGGCAAACAGGGAATCATTTGAGGAAACATCGAGAATCATAAATGTTTCGACAACAATGTTTCCTAGTTTGCCCAGGGCTTTAAGAAATGTTGACACTTGCAGGAGAATGGGTTGTTCTAGGAAAGATCTACCCCTCCCCCTTTCTCCCAGGGGGTTAAATTCCAATTTCTTCTGTGGGGGAGATCAATGTTTTCTGGAATCTTCCATTATGAAACTACATATCTCATTTCTGTTTATTTGCCACCAAGTACAACTATATCATGAAACAAACTAACATTATTTTGTGAGTTTGGGAATGCAGGTTGACCATCATCTGCTGCATGAGAGTGAAACGTTTCTACACTACAATAGTTTGACAACCTTTCCTTGACTTGAGCACATTCTCAATGGCTATCACACAACTTTGACATGTCATTTCTACTGCAAACTCCATCTAAATAAATACATATTCATTTGTGTTTTTTCTCAAGTTTCTTTTGATCAAGTTGATGAAGTAAATATGGGTAGGCCCTTTTTATTTGTAAGCAGTTTATTACCAACTTCAACTTAACCCCCCCCCTCCCTCTTAAAATAAGGTGTATTTTTTTAATGGCAGGACCGCCAGTCCTTTCAAACACACTCCTGTGTGGGTGCATGTACTGAGTAGCTAGGGGTTCATATGGTTCACAACCATAATAGGGTTCAATGACAATAGGTAAGGGTGGGGTGGGGCAAGTATCTTCCATTTTCATTAGTAATCTAATGTGTTTTTCTGATGTTACTCTGGGGATGTGGGAGGGGGCCTTTTTGCACTGCACATGCATTGTATTGTCACATGACCAATATTCTACCAATCAACATCCAGTAATTTATTGGATGTTGATTGGTAGAATTATTGAATATTGGTCATTTTATGTCTTATACCAACACATACATACCTTTGTAAAAGTACTTTCTGATTCCGACATTTTTTATCATGAAGTAAAGGTTTATTTTTGAAATAATTACATTTCGTATTAAATTGTCAAAAATCAGCTGAAAATCTGAAATTGTTACTTCGGTGCTTCCACTTGATCATATGTTTCGTCGTTCAAAAATAAATATAATATTAATACATTGACGTTTTCCTGAAAAAAATCTTTTAAATATCTCCAAAATCATGAAAATTATAACACTTTTCTTTCAAAGTCGGTGTAGACTGTAGGACTGTCAATTTCTTTTCATTCTTTTTGCAAAATTATCTTGTGAAAATTAAATTTTACTGTTAGTGAAAACCCAGGTTGACCTGAAGAAATTGTGTTTTGCTCAAGTGGAACAAAAGGCGGGAACGAAGGCGCGAAGTCCACACATTCCACAGCACACGTGCGCGAACCAAAACAAGAGCTGTATAATGGCTGCGAAAAATGTCGAGTATGAGCCATTATCTGTAGAAAAGTCAAGGCAAAAACCTCTTTATATCTTTTATGACTGTGAAGCTGCGAACAGTCAAGTTACAGCCGACATAGTTGAGATTGCAGCCAGATGTTTTCCTGAAATCACCACTACTGCCTTCGAAAGCCTGATAAGTACATCGCAGGAGCTGGGCAAATTCAGTAAGGACATTGTTTCTTTGTTTATTATGCTTATTATGTTGTATTTCTTTGTTTATTATCTTATTATGTATGCTTATTATTGTAATCTCTATATGGAATATTGAAAGTATATTTCTTTTGTACTCGAATTTTAAGACTGCTGCATTCTGCAAATATATACACGCGACAAGATTTTGTATTAAAACATTTTCAAACTTTCTTTGACTTTGATATATCATCTTGTTGTGACAGCTTGTTCATTAATATTCAAAACTAAATTTGCAAGCGCAACATTTGAGCATTCCTTTTTCTTCATTTTCTAAGCCAACCTAAATCACACAAATGCTGCATTTTGGTAGCAATAAAATTAAACTAAATCTCACAATTCTACAGTTTATTGCCAAATACAAGACTACTATATATAATGAAAAGAATTACCCTACAAGTGCCCTGGAATTACCCTACAAGTGCCCTGGAATTACCCGACAAGTGCCCTGGAATTAGCAAGGTCCATCCCATGTAAACCCTACGCCGGACATACGCCAACGTTAATTTGCCCTTGATCATGCCAAGTTATTTAGTTAAAAATTTTACCTTTGGGAATTATGGCTCATGTCTCATTACAACCCGCACGCTTAAAATCACAGCGGGAAAAGTGCAGTTCCCGTTGCGATTTTCGACTTAACCAACACGCTGCCTATAACTGCAAGACACCTTCACCCGTCACCAATCAACTACATCTCAGTGTGTGATTCTGAAGTATGATTGCGGTTTAGTTTCATCTTCCAGTTATTTATTAATTTGTATGTTTAATTTGAATATTTACACAATCTATAACTTGACCCAGCTTTCTTTTTTGGCAAACTTGGAAACGTATTCTCTCGGAGCAAAAGCATGTATTGCTTATTGTTTAATTAACTTTGTTTGCCTCTTAATATTTAAATTTCTTTCTTTAGGCCCGTTTTATACGCAATGACAATAGGTTTGAATTGCATTCGACGCGACCGAAATTCGACGGAAAACAGGCGGTAGTCTGTCGGTGTAGCATTATACTCTCTTTAGTCAGCGCATTCGTATAAAACACCACATTTTGTAGGCTATAGTGGTAATGTTTTTGTGAGACGCGGAATTATTATCGGGTCAAAAGAAACAGTTGGCGGCACGTACGCTTCTGGCGTATACTGCGCCTGCAGGAAAACGTTGGATAAGTGATGATACACGCTACTTCAAATCTTCAATTCATGCACTTCGATTCATGCAATTAAACGGATTTAATATTGCTCACATGGATAGGATAAAATAGAGGAAAAATAAAACCACAACACTGTGAAGACAATTCAACTTTTTTTAGAATTGCCTTCACTGATTTTAACAAACTTTTATTCAAGAATCATGGATTATGTTACAAGAATTTAGTTTTACAAATTTGTACAAAAATAGCTAGCTATAAAGACTGTACAATATTTACTGTAAACAAAAATTTTAAAGCAAAACCGGATCATGAAGATGAAGTTTTTCCTGAGAAGATATATTACATGCACGCGGCAATCCTCCGCTGTTAGACGTACCAAAATAACAAAGTAGGATGAACTGAGATGGGGGGAGGGTAATGCAACACTGAAGTTTTCACCATATCAAAATGAACTCTTTGCATTCTTTTGTCCAGGGACATTTAAAATGTGGATTTAACTTAATTGGAGGTACTTGCTACAGTACTTGTCCTTAATTTGATACAATGTAATTTAAAATTAAACAGTCGTAAGTACAATCCTAGCTTGAACTACTAGCTGCTCAAACACATTGAAGATTATGAAAACCGTTGGAGACTGTTAATACCGGTACATATTATTTTAAATTTTTCCCGCAAAATTATAATTTAAAATAAACATGATCGAGTTAAGTAACGCACCATAGTTCAAACCAGCTGCCTAAAGACATTGAAGTCTTGACAACCTGTTGCCCAAAGACATTGAAAATCTTTACAACTTGGAGGCTCTTTCTACAAGTGCATAATTTATTAACATCATTTATCTTTAATAGGTTTTTATTATTAGTATATATAACGCACCATAGTTGAAACCAGCTGCCTAAAGACATTGAAGTCTTGACAACCTGTTGCCCAAAGACATTGAAAATCTTGACAACTTGGAGGCTCTTTCTACACGTGCATAATTTACTAACATCATTTATCTTTAATAGGTTTTTATTATTAGTATATATAACGCACGCACCATAGTTGAAACCAGCTGCCTAAAGACATTGAAGTCTTGACAACCTGTTGCCCAAAGACATTGAAAATCTTGACAACTTGGATGCTCTTGCTACAAGTGCAAATTTATTGTAAAATTAAATCATAATTTAAAGTAAACATGAGTTATCCATAATAGGTTTTTTAATTAGTATATATAACACACCATAGTTCAAACCAGCTGCCTAAAGACATTGAAGTCTTGACAACCTGTTGCCCAAAGACATTGAAAATCTTGACAACTTGGAGGCTCTTGCCACAAGTGAATAATTTATCGTAAAATTATTATTTATAGTAAACATGAGTTTATAATCTTTATGATTTTGTTATTACTCAGTAACACATCTTAGTTTAAACCAGCTATCTAAAGTCATTAAATCTCGACAATCTGTCACTATGAAAGACATTGAAAATTTGACAAGCTAGAGGTTTTTGCTACATTGCCACCCCTCCCCCCCCCCGGGCGTGAGAGGGCGTGCTGACGTCATGGGCGGTCAATGTCAATATTAAATTTTTAATTATCAAAAATATATAACCTGGAGTTTGGAGGTATTAGTGTCGTGAAAAATTCCCGTCTGCATGCAATACTGTAGCCTGTTTAATAGATAAATTTTTTACCCCAAAAGTGGACGGCCGTCCAACTTCAAGTTGAAATTCAATTCTCCACCATTATTCTGTCGAATGCACCAGGCTAATACCTATGTCAAGCTTACTTGTCCTCCTTGAATAGGATCAGGCGTCTTTTGCACGGGCTGGTTATTTCGCTGGTCGATATCCAAGCATCATGGGTTTGATATTTCCGCGGGAATCTTGGCTTTACTTTGCTTCAAGCAAGCCGCGCTTCGTAATGATGTAATTTCTGCGTCTTGGTGTATTAATTTCAGCCTACGAGCAGGCTATGTTTAATTAGGAATCCAGTGTTGGCACAATGTAGTCTACATAAATCGTCGTTTGATATCTTCTCACACAAAATGTCTTTGGTAAAATTAGCGCCAAATTGCACCAGTGGAATCGCATTCACAACGCGTAACATGACCTTGACGCGTAACATGGCTTGATGTTCAAGAAATCCTCGTTCACTTTACGCAGCCTGAATGCCATTACCAAAATACCATGTAATTTCCATTATATCACTGCTTCTCCTTGGTCCCTCCTATACTGTACGGTTCTGCCACAAACGTAGTAATGTCTGACTTATTGAATTAAATCATTTAAATGAATTTCGTCAGACAAACTCTTGAATATCTCTACACCTAATCGTTCGGTTTGACTTGAGATAACCGTCTATTTTACTATTGTACGCATACTGGCAATTTCTATCTCCATCGAGAGGTTGAAAATACGCAGTGGTATCGCCGCATTCTTAAAGTTTGTGGTGTTTTTATATATAAGCTGCGCCATGGCAGTCTTGGCAGACAATTAAGCTTCGCTGTGTTATTGAATTTGGCGCGCTAACGCTGTTTACTCAGTTCTAGTTATGTAGTGTAACAGAACACTGATACAAAAGCAACATTTTAACTATTTACATAGTTATATATTACAAAATCTCTTCCTACAGAGATAAAATATCACACCAGCTTGCCTAATTTCGTCCCAAGCAAATCAATTTACTGTCATCAATCAGGCACATCATAGTTAGGGCACATTGAGCAGTATACAAACACCTCGAGACTTAATTTCTTCACACATGTGCGGGTTGTAATGATACCCCAGTGTAGTGTCTAGCATAATTAACATAATTAACATTAATTATGGACCACGAGGAAGTAAGCAAGATGGCGATATAGATGCAACTGTAAGATTATGTTCTGTTAGAGATTATTAAAGAAAGCATAGATAACAATGTTATAGACAACATTATATTGGCGACGAGGATCGTTTCATATACAAGTACCTCAAATGGCGACTAGCTTACCAGAATTTGCTTCTTTTGACGCCGAGAATCGGGAAAATATCGAAATTCGATGGCAACGATGGTTCATGCGATTCGAAAATCTACTGATTGCACTCGATATAAAAGACAAGAAAAGAAAACGAGCGTTATTATTATACTATATCGGTGAAAGTACTCTAAATATCTTTGAAACACTGCCCGAGACAGGCACAGAAGACGACTATGACGAAGCGTGTCAAGCTTTAAATGAACACTTTAAACCTCGCAAGAATACATCGTTTGAAATATTCAAGTTCAGGAAAACAAACCAACTTGTTGACGAAACTCTCGATCAATACCATGTACGACTCGTCCAGAAAGCTAAGTACTGTGAATTCTCAAACTTAGATACTGAGATAAAAGCTCAAATTGAGCTAGGGACCAATTCCAAACAACTTCGACGATATGCTTTCCGTAAACCAAAACTGACTTTGGCTGAACTCTTAGACTATGGACGGACACTTGAAACTGTTGAAGAAGATGCGAGCGGAATTGAGCAAAATATGAATGAAACACCAATGAAAGATATCCACGCCGTACGACGAAATCCGGCTGCTACAACGCCTAAGAAAATATGTTTCTTTTGTGGATTAAACTGGCCACATGTGAATGTTTGTCCGGCAAAAGGGAAAACATGCAACCATTGTCACAAGCAAAACCATTTTGCACGATGTTGTAAATCGAAAATTTCAGCTGGACAGCGTGAAAGTAAGTTTCCTCAGAAATCCAATGAACGAAGATCCCAAGTGAAACAAATAGACGAACAAGGTACGAATTCAAGCTCAGATGAATATGTTTACACAATAAAAAAACAAACCCCTGATACTAACAAAGTCGTTTTAACATCTATCACCACTTCACCCACAGGAGGAACTGTTAATGAAGTTAACAGTGACTGTCGAAAACGAAATTTCTACACCCATATTAAAATCAATGACATAACTATTCGTGTAAACATTGATTCTGGTGCCAGTGTAAATATTATCGATAATACTAGTTTTGAGAAATTAACACGCCAGAACAACATCCACTTGATGAAAAGCAAAATAAAACTTTTTGCTTTTGCCACTAACACACCCCTCGACATCAAAGGGTATTTCGAAGCTTCAGTTGAATCAGGAACAAAAATTACCACAGCCCAATTTTATGTGATAAACACTGATGCTGGATGTTTAATAAGTGGAAACACTGCAATTGATCTTGGGTTATTAAAGCTAAACAAAATTGCATTTGTTACATCTCGACCTGAAACCCATCAACCTAAGAAAAATGCTCCAACAAATAGCAAGTCTAGACCTAAAAGATTGAGAACCTTATTTTCGAAATATGATCAATTATTCCAAGGAATCGGAAAAGTCCCAGATTACAAAGTCCATTTACACATTGATAAAACTGTCCAACCCACAATTCAAAAAGCCCGCAGAATCCCATTTACAATGAGAACCAAACTATCAGAAGAACTGCGACGTCTTGAATCATTAGATATTATTGAAAGTGTAACAGGCCCCACGTCCTGGGTATCTCCCATTGTTTGTTTCCCAAAACCCAACAATCCCGACCAAATTCGTCTTTGTGTTGACATGCGTATACCCAATAAAGCCATTTCACGGGAACGTCACCCTTCTCCCACAACTGAAGATTTAATTGAAAAACTAAATGGTGCTGCATATTTCTCAAAACTTGATCTAAGCTCTGGGTACCATCAACTAGAGTTGGATGAAGCTTCGCCTGACATAACTACATTTGCAACTCATGAAGGTCTCAAAATATATAAACGTTTGAACTTTGGCACAAATAGTGCTGCTGAGATATTTCAAAATGTCATTCAGACCACATTCCAAGATATTGACGGTTGTATAAACATAAGCGACGACATACTAGTTTTTGCCAAAACACAACATGAACATGACATGACATTAGAATCTGTTCTACAGCGTGCTAATGAAAAGAATTTAAGATTCAACGGTGACAAATGTGAATTTGATAAACCAAGCATCACGTTTTATGGTCATGTTTTCTCGAAGCAGGGTATATCCCCATGTCCTAAAAAAATCGAAGCGATCAAGTCTCTAAAACCTTCAGCGAATGTTTCTGAACTTCGTAGCTATTTAGGAATGATAACATATTGCGGCAGATTTATTCAAGATCTTGCAACACTGACTGCCCCATTACGTAAACTTACAAAGAAGGACATAAAATACGAATGGAAAGAATCACAACAACGTGCGTTTCATACATTACAAGAAAGATTGAACGAAAAAACCACTTTATCATACTTTGACCCTTCAAAAGACACCAAGCTCATTGTAGATGCCTCTCCCACTGGCCTAGCGGCAATATTAATACAAAATACCCCCAGCCAAAATGACGAAACTGTCGTTGCATATGGCAGTCGTGCTCTTACAGAAGTAGAACAAAGATATAGTCAGACAGAACGCGAGGCATTGGCAATTGTTTTTGGCTGCGAACATTTTCGTTTATTTCTCTATGGAATTCATTTCACAATCTATACAGACCATAAACCATTAGTATCGATTTTTCAGAATCCAAATTCACATTGCCCTGCACGACTAGAACGCTGGCGTTTACGCCTACAGTCGTACAATTTCCAAATTCACTATCGCCCTGG